>VXAZ01000546.1:1108205-1136584 GCA_013399875.1 Gymnorhina tibicen
GTTCATCTCCCATACTGAACTGTTCTTTCCAGGTGGTCCCACCAAACCATAATCCCTTTATCTTTCAAAATTCTGTGGTTATCTGATGGGTGGATGTGGTAAAGAGGGGAATACTTTCTCCACTTAGAATAGAAAACAGTTTTCATTGCTCATGTCTTAAGTGCTATTTATTTATGGGGGGAACAACCCATCTAATTAATTCATTGTGAAAATCTGCAGCCTTATATTTTCAATCTTTTAAGACATTCTTCGTTTTTTTTCTCTGTCTCAAGCATGGACACAACAAAAAATGAATGCGTTTATTTTGAAAAAAACTACAGCAAAACCAAATGAGAGCTTCTGGTTTTGACTTGGAAAACCATTCTTAATCTTCTCAACTTAGTATTGAAAAATGGTATTTAGAAAAATATGTTACCATGCTTTTAAACTTTAGGACATTAGGCAGGTTGGTTTTTAAAACATATTAAGTGGTTGAGGTGAATTCTTAAGGGAAATCTATGAAGTTATTAGTAGAGTTCATTGAGATTAGACACTTTTTGTGACATAATTTACCTTTTTCTCCTCCTGGCCCGAGGCTTCTGGAAAGGCTGGAGACTGCTGATTTCAGATAGTTTCTGTGTGCATAAAGGGAGTTCTTAATTGCTGGATTAAACTGCTCAAAGCACAACAATACTGAGAGAAGCTGAAATATTATCTACAGATTAAGAGTTCTAGATTTTTGTCACATCATGAATATTTTGAGGTTTTGGCTCAAAAATTATAGGAGTCATCTCACTACTACACAAAATAGTTGTAGTAACATTAACTACTTTTCTCTTTTATTTGAACAACCTTGTCCTACAGAACAGTGCCAAACAACAGCTTCATGCAAGGTAGGGCCACATTTCTCTCCCATATCATTTATTTCAATAGATAAGCATCAAAGTTAAATGCTATTGTAAGCTAAAAAAGTTTTTTTCCTGGAATAAATTATATACATTAAATATGTTTAAATGTAATTTAAGACTGCAGTTAAAATTATGAAGAATTAGGCAATGGAAAATATTTGCTTATTGGTAATATCTTTTTCTGGCTGCATCTACATTTAATAATGAACATGTAGATAGTTTCCCATTTGAAGCCATGACTACAGTTCTTCTCCTACCATTTCCAAAACAAGTTTGCTTTCAAACTTCACGCATAGCAAATGTAGAAAAGGAAAGTCAAATCTGGTGGAAAATAATTAAGATACATATGAAGCATACACTTTTGTGTCCGACAGTTGTGGTTCGGTCCTCAAGCTTTGTCACACATTTGTCCAGTTACAGATACTTCAGGTTTCATTATTTAAAAGATTCTGGAGAGGTTTAGTATTCTTTTCTATTTTTGAGAAAAGAGGATGCATTCTTTAGAATGCATTCACTACGAGTTCCTGTCAGTCTGCACCACAAGGGGCTAAATTAATTTTATGAGCCTGAGAACATTATGATGGATATTTGTAAGCACTTCTGCTGTCTGACAGTGAGCCTGGCATAGTTTGAGGTAGGAACCTACTAATACCTTTTTTTTTGTGTGAGATTTTGTAAGGGTTTATAGACATCATAGTCTCCACTAAATTCACACTAAGTCACACATCCACTAAGTCTTGAGGCTAAGCTATAACCCATGGGGAACAGAACAGAATTCTTATTGAGGATCACATGAACTCCAGTAGAACTAAAAACATTCAAGGGGACCTGCATTGGTCTATACCATTTTAATATTTCATAGATATGTTCTGTCCTTAGAAACAGGCCTGACTATCAATGTCTCAGGTAGAAAATTTTAAATTTCCTAATTTTAGGATACTGTAGTGTAAAAGATGAAGAACATGAAGAAGTATTAGTGATTTATAAAACTACATCCTTAGAGATACTCAAATCTTGACTGTACAAAATCCTGAGCAACCTGGTTGAACCAGATGACTGCCAGAAGTTCCTTCCCAAATAAACATACTTTAGTATGCTGTACATTGGAGAAGCTACTTAAGGGTGGTAAAATCTAAAATAATGGCAGAAAGTCTTATCTGCTTGTGACAAAAGTTGATTATACTGTCTGGGGCTTTTCCATCCATCACTGCATCACCTGCATGAAACAGAACAACTTCTGTGTGGTTTTAAAGCCTGAGGGAGACATTTGGGGTCGCCTAATCTATCGATTCCCTCTGCCTATTTGTTTCTGGTGCACCAGTTATCCCCAGCATTATCAAGGTCTATTCAAACTTTTGCTGATGTCTTTCTAGCACCTGGTAAGAACTGAATACTTGCAGAACTGAATGTTGGAACCTCATCCTATCGGAAATATCACTGGCTGCCTCATATATGTCTTGCACCATCCTGCCTCTGTGTCAATAAGGAAAAACCCTTGAGTTTCACCTTTTGGGCTACAGGAGGGGTTTCTGGTTTGGCCAGTATGATTGGAAAGGTGATTGCACGCTATGCAAAACTGAGAGGCATCACAGATTGGCTGGTGACAGGAGACTGTTTTACATAGCAGGACAGCTTGCATGGAAGCAAAGGATCTGCTGGGTCAACACAAGACCTGTCTTGCTCAGGGGATTTTCCATGATTTTTTTTTTTTCCCATGTAGTTGAGATGTAATTTTTAAAATTTAGACTTAATTTTATTTTCCTGTTCTATCAATATTGTTTCAGAGCTCAGTGTACTCTGTGTTTCCCTTAAGAACAGCTATTTGCAAACCTAAGTTATTTGCAAGCCTAAGCTCAGCTAAATTATATATATAATTATATATATATATAATATATATATATAATTTGCATACTTAAACTCATAATAATTAAAGTTTTGGTTGGGAACGTATTGCATCTTTGATTTGGCTTAAACATTGTTTCTGGTTTTAATTTAAAATATTTTAAAAGTATTCAAAACTAGCATTCACATCTTGCAAATCAGCTTTCAAACTAAGGTGGTCCAGACGTTTACTGAGTTTAGGAAAATATTCGTAGATAATCAGAAGGCTTGGATAAAAAGAAAAAAACACCCACTCACCTCTAATGTTTTCAGCAACTCCTCATGCCAGAAAACCTAGCATGGGAGAAATAACAGCTAGGCTGAATTGGAAAGGCTAGAATGCTGTTCTGTTGTGGGTGGGCTCTTCATACTTCTGAAGTTATAGTGTTTTTATTTAAAACCTAAATTGGATTTCTAGGCATGTATAGTACACGCCAATTTAAAATTATTGAAGTTCTTCATAGTGTTAAGAGTGCTTCAGTTTGAAAGAGTGAGGCTTTCCTGCAAATGCCAAGTAAATTGCTCTGCAAGTCCAGAATCTTTGATCACCTCTGAATTGAAGTGCTTACGAAAGATGTTGCTGTGTTCTAATAATTTTACAGCTCTCTCTGATTCATATGCCTAGAACCCCAATCATTTCCAAATTGAAGAGCTCTCATTATTTTGAAGTTCTATGTGCAATATAAAATGATTTAAGATTATTCCACAGCTTTTCATTTTTTATTTTGCAAAAAATGAAACTTTTTTTTTTTCTTTTTTAAAGACCAGCTCTTTCCTCTGCAAGCTGGGAGACATTATGAGCTAATTCAAACATTTCACGTTTAAAATGGAAATTGAACCAAATTCTCTCCAAATAGCAATGATGATGGCTGGGGGAAAAAGAAGGAAAAAAAATCCCTGCCTGAAAAGCCGAGAAAATACAAAGTAAGAGGCTGTCAGTGATCCTTGCTGGGAAAAGTGTGAAGAACAAGAAACATATTGTCACTGTTCAGATGCGGTCAAGGTGAAGTGGGGAGACTGAATGAAAGTTACAACAATGTGACAAAAGAGAGACACAGATCCATTTAGTCTTGGAAGGAAGAGAGCAGGAGGCACAGAAGGCTAGTTCACGTGTTGCTTCTAAGCTGATTTTTGCTGTCATTTTATCATACAATTTCAGAGGGAAATGATGTATGCCCTTTTGTATCTCCTGACTTTGTCTTTTAAGAATAACAGTTTCTTTCTCACTAGAGACCTTGTTCCTTTTTAGCACATGGCAGTCGCATATTGTTTATAAGTTGCATAGCTTTCCAAAGAAAAGTCTCATCACTATTTCTTGTTAGCAGTAGAGATTTTTCATTTGTTTGTTTTTCCTTTCCCCCAAACACACGCACTGGATGGTCTTTGTTCCCAGTGACTCATTACTGAAGAACAAACAAGGGCAAAAAAGAAGGAAGCACACCAACCTGCTGCGGATCCCTTACTGCACCTACATTGCCAAGAGTTGCACACAAAAATCACCCTGCTTACTTCCCATCTGGAAACACTCACCTGCTCCTTCTGGTCCTGCTATGGGAGCTAGAATGGGAGCTCTCCAAAAGAAAGTGGAGAAAATGAATCTAAAAAGCATTCTGATCTAGATGGAGTAGAGTTACGCTGACATATGAAAAGAGAAAGGGATTGGGGAACCCACCAGCCATTGCAGATACTTCAGCAGTAAGGCAGAAATTGGTGTGGAGGCAGGATGGAAAACTGGCAGATCAGAGCAGACAGCTTTTAAGTGTTTCACAATTGTGTTACTAAGGAGGTAGCCTATAAACCTCTGGAAAATCTGGAGATTTCCAAAACAGATGTTGAAACAGAAAAAGGGACATGGTCCATCACAACGTTAGCACTTCCAAACATTTCAGAGAAACAAAAAATTTAATCTCTGTGTGTCATACCTTCCACTAAAAGAATAGGTCTGCATTTTTTGTTGTCCTTCTTAAGAGTTCTGAGGTACCTCAGGAGATGAATACAGCTGCTGTGGGTTTGGGTCCTGGTTTACAACTCTCTGCTCCTGATGGTATTGTGGTGGGGCTTGTGAGCCTTTTCCGCTTCACCTCTTTTCCATACAGCACATTTATATCTATGTGGTGAAATTTGTACGGCCTCAGAAGGCACAGTGGGTTTACAGTGGGAGGGACAGGAAAATGAGCTCCCTTCAGACACCTGCTTTTGGAGGTGTAGATTCCAGCAGAGGGACAGGGTGATTTCATAGCATTCCGAAGCCAGTATCATTAGTTAAAACCTATCTTACCTATGTGGAAACTGAGTCTAGAAAAGCTGTGGTTATTTAGGACATTGTGCTCTCCAATGTTTCCGGTGAATCAGTCATCCTAAATATATTTATAAATAAAACCTACAAAGCTAAAAATGTAATTTGGAAACCTGTTAAGAATAATCAGGCTCAAAAACTCCTCCTGGACTTTTTGTGGCAGGTACCTGAACCTATAGGGAGAGTGATTTGTTTCTTTGCTGCTGTACCAGGAAACATTTAGTGAAACTGGTATTTCCCTTGTTCCTCTCTATTTAAGGTTCCCCATTTTTTATTTCTTGTAGTTTTCTTTCTTTATCCACACTCCTCATATATCTAGCTTTTTTTATTCCCTTTTTCTTAGCTTTCCCTTGAACTCATGTTCCTTTTCGCTTTCCCATTACCAGTATTTCTATTGGTTTTCCATTTCTTTTGAATCCTTTCCATCTTTCCTGCAGGAACTCCCCACTGAAATTCCTTCACAAACCCCTGTTATCCTTCTTGAGGTGGCTAACTTCTGGCTGAAATCTAGAGCTGTTACAGAAGTTTCTGTATGCACAAGAAAAGCTGCCAGGGTTTATCTTCCTGTGGTTCAAAGGCAGGGTCATTGCATTTCAGCTTTCTAATTGCTTGAGATTTTTGAGAGATTTTGGCGAACAATCTCTCTGTCTACTAAGCAATGCTCAAACTACAGGGAATATAAATAGTATAAATGTAATTTTCATATTTGCATAATAGGTAGTCTCACTCAGCAATTAGTATTTCACTAATAATATCCAAACAAACATAACTTCGAAAATTATAGAAAACTCAATCAGAAATTATGCTTTATTGTATGTAGTGGTCTGTTGGAGGATATCAAATACTTAAGAGAATAAACACTATTTTTGTTAATTTGAGGATTAGTACTCTTACCAATTTTCAATTTACATGGGTACAAAAGAAAGTAAGTTAAAAATAATTCATTTTTTTTCTAAGAGTATTCTTTACTGTTATACAGCTTGGTGCTGTTTAATTAATAGTTTTGATTGATTTTTAACCAAAAGTTTAATTAATAGTTTTGATTGATTTTTAAGGTAATATTTATTGATGTCCTTCTAGCATATTCTTAATTTTGAGATACACCGTTCCAAAAGGTGAGTTAATAGGTAAATTGGTCCATTAGAGGCATTGGTGCATTAGGACCAATACAAATTGGTGCAGTTGGTCCTTCAGCTCCCAGGAATATGTGAAAGACAAGTGCACCAGACCATGTTGTTTTGGGCTGGTTCCTCCAACCTGCCATCCTTCAGCTTCAAAAGCAAATGAGACACCAAATACTGTTAATCATCACTGCTGTGTTGAGTACTCACAGACTGAAATGTGCTGTTCCCAGGTACTCCACACCAGTACAAACCCCATTATATGTGCTACGTGTTACCCAGGGAGGAACTCTTAATCCTGGTTTGCTGGCTATAGCTGTTACAGATACACTTATAAGAAGTCTTCCTACAGGATCTGTAAATCAAAAATTACCTTTTAGCTATGCCATATTTTAAAGTAATGTAAACACCTTAAAATAAAGGTCTGTGTTTTGTTGGTAATGCACATGACTGCTTGCTGTGTTATGTACAGAATAATCCATGTGCCACCCATACTGAAACTGGTTATTAAATATGCTGGCTCAGTTTACTGGTAGCTCTAATACACTTCTGTAACGAGGCACTACTTGTAACATCAAAGCAGGGGAGACATTAGCTCTTTTCCCCTATAGCCTCTGACCTGAAAGCTTTGCTTTTTATCTCTGTATGAAAGGAAAATATTCTTTTCAAAGAAGCCTGGCTAGAATGTGGATATTTTCTCCATTGTAGAATAAGAGCCTGTGAAAGTAATCTACAATTTTTCATCTTTGTTCAGAGTATTGTTTCTGTTTGGACGTCATGCCTCTTTGAGAGTTAAAACTCTTGCTTTCAAGTAATAGTGACTAGGAAGTGCTTTCGAAATCCTGAGGTACTTCTGTTTTCTGTAACCCTGTAAGCCTGAAGAAAGGTGATGGAACATTTCTATTTTTGAGACCAATATATTGTGTAAGAGAAAGAAAATAAAGTTTGAAAAATAGTTCATACTCAAAATAGTGGGTAAGATACAAATACAATTAATTGTACACGGGGTTTGTAAGGCAGCCAACATTTGGCAAAGCAAAACTATATTTTTTCTTGCAGATCTTCCCACTTATTTTTTTTTAATTAAAAAGAAATCGTATAGAAAGTGATTTTCTCAAGTGTGTTTGAACTTTTAAATCTATGGATTGGATCATCTTATATTCTGACCTTTATGTATCAGATTTTTTTTTGTGTAATCTAGCTTGCCTTGTTTCAGTTCAACATTTTAGGATTCTTGACCTTTTGGCTTTTAGATTCTTACCTTGAGCTGTCTTAGAGAGGGGTTGGTCTTCAGAAACAGCTAAGTATACAATGCCAAAATTTTTTCTGATGTATGAAAATACATTTGAGTATCTGATCCCTTGTTCAGAGGCCATCACAAGGAAAGGAGCGCTGACTTAGGTGCAGTAAACAGAAAAAGGAAGGCTGAGCACAAAAGGGCATATCATATCACAAATTGTTGATATTTTGCTGCATGTAAAGACATTTCAATCCTAAATTTTAAATCCTCTTCCAAAAAATTTCCTAAACTCATAAGCACTGATTGTATTACTGGTACTGTAGAGTGTCATACTTGTATGCTCTGGACTCCAAGGTTTCTTATATAATCTGAAACTTCTTTTTCTACCTGTGTTTATTGCAATGACTTTTTCTTAGAACCCTTAGAAAAGGGAAACAGAAGAATCATCTCAGTTCTTTTCCACATACCTGGCTTCTGAGATGGCATTAAGCATTATTCAGTCTATGATACTTAACTCACAGTGGTGTTAAGTCACTGATTAATTCAATGAAAACTCATTAATTTTTTGGATACTTTAGGTGGGCCTTCTTACAAATATGAATAATTCCTTAAGGTGGGTGTTTTAAAGTTTAGCCAGGGCTTAACTGCTTTTCCACACACTTCCTAAAAATTTCTTAGTCAGAGGAAGCGTGGCACAGTCCAATTCTGATGTAATGGCATAATTAAAAAGCAAATAAAGCTTCTCAATTTTCTCTGTAAGACTTTATATGAATAAATAAATTTCAATCTTTCTTCTGCTGGAAACAATCCGGATGACTTGTTTGGGTTTTTAATAAAGGTACATAATTTTATTATACTCACAGAAGTGCAGACTAGCATATACTTTTAAGCATAAATACTTTTATTTACAAAGTAAGGCAGAACAGCATTAGTGTAAGCTTTATAAAGTGTCTTATTATTTTTTGGTTTTAATATATTGTTTTTCTTATTTGGTTTTTGATTGTAGCAGAGAAAAGTTTTCCTTGCAGAGTTAATTTTCTTAATAGGAAGCATGTATGTGTTCTTAAGTTATAATATTTTATCATGTGCTAGACATAGTAGCAATTATGTCCCTGAAATACTTTCCAGAAATTTTGTAAGCAGAAATGTAAGAAGGAGAAGGAGAGAACAGAGTTTATGGGTTATTTTGGTTTGGTTTGGTTTTTTCTCCCCCAGATTGTAATGATTAATAATTTATAAATATCAAAATGTTTTCAAAATGTAAATATAAGTAAATTATGTATTAAACTTGTCTGGCTAGTTAGAATAATCTGAAACCTTCTGCCAAAAATGAATATCTTAGCTTGCATTCAACTAATATGCCAATTTATGGTTACTTACGTTTTACTCCTGTTTGCTACAGGTGAAGTGGGTGAATATCAGACAGCTCATTATAGAGACATGCATGCTGCATTCCCAAAGTAGGATGACAGAACAAGTCATGGTATGTATTGTAATTTCAGTTCTACAATACATCTTCAAGCTGTCTGAGGTAAAATGCTTACTAAGCACTGCATTGGGGCTGTCAGATTTCTTCATGGGGTGGTAATTAAATTGAGGCAGCTCTACCGTTCATTTTGTGGAACTAAGCCAGAATTATCTGTATCCTAAAAATATTCTACTGTAGACTGCTGGTTGTAGCAGGAGCACAGTTTTTTGCATATAAATTCTCTTTTATGGAAAGCATCCTATTTCTCCCTGTTTTTTCTCACCTCCATGGGATGTGGGGGAGGAGAGCTGTTTTAAACTGGACTAGTTTAAATCTGAGGGAAACTGGCCGTCAGAGATGGTATCTTGCTTAAGACTGCAGACATTTGGGCTGGATTCCAGTTGCGACTAACAACAACACAGGATTGATGGTCATTGTGGCCAAGGGTGGCATTAAAGTTTCCCACCCGATTTACAGTGTTCTTAGCCCTGGTATAATTTAGAATAGCCAGGGCCCCAGTCAGCCATGCCTGGCCACTGCCTCAAAAATAAAGCTGAATGCATGTGAGGATACAATGTGATAAATGAATAGGAAGTTTCTTCGGGTCACTTCTGGAGACCAGCTTCATTATTAAAACACACGGCAGCTGCTGTGCTGGGTCAGACCAAGGGTTCTGGTAGCTCAACAGTGTGTCTCTGCCAGCACCCGGGCATTCTGCTCTGAAAATCAGAGCTATTCCAAAGTGACCCTGGCTCAGAAACAGTGCTCAGTGTCTTCTCAGTCTGGAAATACTGTCACTCATGTTCTTCCTGAGACAAGGCAGCGAGAAATGCAGATAACTTTAATGATATAGCAACACAATGGACTTATAGAGAAGCATGATTATGTTCTCGTCTTCTTCTCTACTTGCTTTCTAGTGAATCTGACCTTTCTGAAATTTGTAAGTTACCTAAAAACTTATGGTGAGATAGGCAGCACAATTGTTACTAGTTGAATATCAAAAGTGTACACAACTCATATAACTGCAAATTTGATTCCAAAGATATTTTTTAAGATTGGAAAGGGTGAGGCTGATGTGTAAAGGCGGCTCTCATAGGATAATTTTCCCTATGATGCATAAATGAGTTTATTTTATAATTCAACATCCTTTAGAAAACTGTTTGGATTGGGTTCAGTTGATTTAGTCAGACAGTGAGAACCAAAACTGGGGAGGAAATAGCACACAGATGCAAAACAGTTTTCAAATGTACAGAGTGGAAGTACTGTTAATGGATTATCTGGAAATAAATGAAATCTCCTGCAGAAGCTATAGTTTAAATTATCTTTTTTTTTTTAAGAAATGGTGGTGAATATGAATGCATGATGAGAAATGCTCAAACGCACTGTTTACTTGAAAAAATGTGTCAAAATTGTTGTCCTTCTCCAAATTGAAATAAATAAATGTATGGAAGTACTTAAATCAGTGTCCAGTAAATAGCTACATTAACCAGAAAAGTATTGCATAGGAAAGAAGTTGGAAAGGGTGGGCTTTATTCATGGGCTCCCAACTGCTCAGGGTCTACCTGTATTCAGAAGAAAGAGAAAGGTATGGATTCATTTGGGGGAATTCAGAATAAAAATCTGAACTGACTTGGCTCTCACTTTGAAGCACAATTTGTCATCAAAGGATATTGTGACAGAAGACAGTGCAACTGTTTCATTAAGAACATTTCTTATACCATTCTCTGATTATGGAAAAGCTTTTTGTTGTTGAAAGCTGTGATTTGCCATTAAAAATATGTATGTATGAGTCTGGCTCAAATGTCTTGTACATCACAAATATTACTTTTTGAAGATATAATTTTCCTTATTACTTCATAATTTCTCCATTATTACTGAATTTTTGAAACACATTATCTCCTTGCTTATTTGTATTTTCTTTTACCTTTGGTAAACCATGCCACATACATGCCCACATGCTTTGATTTTACTGCTGGTTTTTTCTGGTTCCCTTGTCGTATTTGCTTCGTTCTGTTTGATCTATTATACTTAATGAACAACAGTTTTCACTTAGAATAATCTTTATGCTTGTTTGAATTTTAAATAGTATATTGTGATGGTGTTAGTGCTATTACCCTAGTCCTGCAAAGGCTGATTCATGTTGCTCACTTTGCACAATCTGGACAGTCCCACTGGAGTTCAAGAGTTACACACAAGGACATAAAGCTTTGTGTGCTAATTGCCTTTAGTGGACTCGTTTTCAGTATCACAAAGCCCCATTTTAAGGACTGTTGCTTAAGGTCTGAAAATTCATATTTCACTGGAAACAATTGTAAAAATATGTCCTCAGCTGGAACCTGGAGAACAGAATTTTAATCTGGAGTAAATTAAGCATGTATGTTGAGGGATATATCTTGACCAGCAGCATTTTATGACTATCTGCCAACCTTTTATATTCTTGAAACATAGAAATAGCTTTATTTTTGTCCTAATGTTTTCAGAGCTGCAGTTCATAGCACAAAGCTTGAGCCAGTAAAAGCAGTGCATTTGATTTTGTCCCCACACTCTTCTACTTTGAGGAAAGCAGCTAGAGTAACAGGCAGTAATTAGCTTTCAGCCAAATTGTGTATGAAATTTTAGTCTGTAGACTCATTGCGCCTATGTCAGCCTGAAGATTAAAGGCTTCTTAACTACATAGTGGCACAACAGCTGAGCAAGCTGTGAAGGAGCCAGTGGGGTTTGTTGTATAATAACTGATCCGTGGATCACTGGAAGAGCCTGGATTTCTGTGCCCAATCCAGACAAACAGAACTCTACCTTCTTGTCTCTGTCTCTTTCAGTAGATCATCATATATCACTGGGGATTTCAGTGTAGCTGACACAATTTCTGCAGTGCTGGAAACATAATATTCATTGACATGGTAGATGCATAGACCCAGTAAAGTTAATGTTTAGCCATCCTTGCTTTTGGCAGCATGCTGCAGCTTACTAATTAATTTGGTTGCTGTTTGTGCTTTTTTTCTTACCACTGTGGATATAATCAATGGATTTCAGGTGTTCTACAGTCAGGAAGACAGCTGTGCATAATGTACTCTGAAGTTATATTGAGATTGTCCTTCAAGTTTTTTTATTAGCACAAGATGGAAAATATTCTAATGCATTTTTTAATAGAAAGCTTATAAGCAGTGAACTGTATTCTCTTCCATTGGAGGTATCCTAAACAGAGCCAAGCAAAAATATATTGATGTCAGATAATTTTGCTTTCTAGACTTGGGACAGCCAAAACTTTCTTTAGCTGTACCAGACTGCCTTTCTATCATGTAGCATCCGAAATGCCAATCTTCAATTACCCTTTATCACTGTTGCCTTGTGTTACTTATTTCTTCTGGCAAACCTATCATTTGCATCTGATTTGAAATAATTAATTTCTATTTCTAACCAGTCTGTGAGTTTCACTAGTTGTTTTTTCTTTACTTGGAAATAAAATTAGGTCAATTCCATTTCACTTCATACAACATGTAAACGAATTAGATGGTGTGGACATTACTGCTCTAACCTAGAAGACTGATCAGCTGGATACCTCAACATGCCTCAGATTGGAGAAATGAGGGTTCCCAGCAAGCTCACTTTCTCAGTTAGTGTGAAGGAGCACTATTTGATACACAGGTTTGTTTTCTTTTTCTCTATTTCTAAAAGACGTTGTCTCTAGGATTCTGAGTTGAGGGAGGAAGAGGAGAACAAACACAATTTTAGTTCATGTCCTTTTTTTGTGCCTACAGTGTTGGAAAGAAGCAAATATGGGTGCATTCAATGTGTACAATCTTCTTGAATATGTCATCCTTCCACATTAATTTTCAAAACATTGATGACCTTGGATAATATTTCAAAGAACCAGCTTTAACAAATACTGTCAATGCAAGTGATGGTGATAGGAGCTCAGTGGTTAAACAGGCTTAGAAAAATGTTTTGAGGAGTAAGGGACATACCGTGATGGGTGTCATGGCAGCAAATCCTGCCAAATTTATATCACAAACCTGACTTCAGAAGAACAGAAGTCTACACTTTTGTATCTTTTAAACCAAAGAGGTAGCAAGGAATAGTCCATGGTACTTTCAAGATTTAATGTCTTCTCTGAATCACTGCTGATGTTAGGTCGTGTCATCCCTCAAGTGTCCCTGTGCCCCTTATGCTATTTTACCCAATAAGGATGATCTAGAAAGGGGATTAGAAATACTCTAGGCACCACTGCATTTTAAAATTTCTTTAAATGAAATCAGAGTGTGTTTTTTCCTAATAGTTACTTTTCAGGCAGAAATCAATTAGTTTAATAGCGTTACTCTTCTCCAAAATGGAATTGTACTGGACTGGTTTGATGTCTTCTTATAATTGCTCACTGTATGGTTCTTAGTCTCTTATCTTTCCCTCAGTCTGTGAATTTGAAACCATCAGGAAGATGTCACATTGGTATGAGTATTCTTCAGCGATAAGAACAGTAATTGTTGTAGGGAGACTTCTTAATCTTGGGTCACTCAAATCCCTTTTAAAGACAGCAGGTGCTCTCCAGAACAAGCATTAACAAGAAGAGATTATGAGGTAACCTGTTGTTCTTTATATCTCAGCATCTCTTGACAAAGCTTACCATCAGGCACTGTGTTCAGAAGCCAGTCAGTACAGGAAAAAAAATCAAACATGACTCAGGAAGGAACTAACGCTTTCAGTACTAAAGAGCGGATTCATTTTAAAGGCTGAATACTGAGACCTGTTAAAGGAAAATTTATATTTAGATAATTATATGAGTAAATTATAAAAGTAAGAAATAAATTGGCAGGGGCTAAAAAAATACAGCTACAGATAACCATGTTGTAATGCAACCAGAAAGAAATTCTGCTTCCTCAGAAATCAAAATCTGAAACTACATCTTGCCAGATTTGCATTGTGTTGAAACTCTTCATACATTGCATCCCTCATCTTCTTCCCAACTGTGGCAAACATGGTGAAAGCAAGTTAGTCATTCATATTGTCAGACTCTGGCACTGCTAACAGTATGATTTCATAGAGACGTGCTGGTGCTGTGGACTGCTTAGCATATACAGGGTGAATTCTTGAACCTGAACATGCTCAGGGTCTAACAGCTCTTCCAAGTATGATCACAGTGGAGCAGAACTGTCTGTCATTTTCAGCTCTCAAAATTTATGAATTTCTGGATCCAAATGCCAATTAAATTTTTTTCAAATAAGATTTTTTTTCCTAATTCTGTCCATTTCCATCAAGATTATCACACAAAATTAGCTGTGTAAAGCACGTCTATGGCAATCTTTGGGAGGTCAGGAATTTAGCATAGGATAAATCATTGCATTCAGATGATAAAACCACTTTCAAAACCAGTTCAAGGAAACTTTTTTTGAAGGTATTTAGATCCAAAGGTGTACTTAGCACTTTCTAAGAACACACTAATCTCAGTGAGTGTTAGGGACTTAACCCTTCTTCACTCTACTTTGAAAAAAAAATCAGCTAGGCACCTATCTCTGCCTCTAAGTTCCTCAAATACTTTTTCAAAAATCTGGCCTTTGATAACTCAAATCCCCTTGACTTTCAGTAAGGCTTTTCATCCTGAATTCTAGATCCTCATAGGTTTTGAGTGTCTAACTCTCTTAAATTAAAATGTGAGTTAAAGGCCCCGGTACTTTTGAAAAGCTGAACCTTGGTGCTCAAGTCGCTTCTGAAAAGGAATGTGAGACTGCTAATCCCCTCATGTGCTTGAGAAATATTTTCCTATCACCTCTGAGAAACTGTTCTAGAGGAATTTACTTTGTTAATCACTTGCTTTGTCCCAAAGTTTGTATAACAACTTCATGTAATATTTATCATGGAGAATTTTTATTTTTTTCCCCAAAAGAATGATAAAACTCTTTTATAAAATGAAAAATTATGACAAAAGTATATATTTATGCTTTCAGGAGGCAAATGTGTTTTTTAATGGAATTTAAATAAATGGAATTTTTATGATGAAAAAAAGCAACAGTAAAAGCAGTGATTATGTTTTTCATAGTTCATTTGCCTCCCTTGCCCTGAAGATCTTGTACAGAAGTAAAGTGAGATCCCTGGTGAAGCCTACAATGTCATTGACTCTGAAGAAGGACTCAGAGACCCATTGGTGTTTAATGACCCTTACTAGCCTCCACGAAAGAAACTGGTATGATCTACTAAAGGAGACATATGGTTCTTTGGAATTATAAAGAAACACTGTTTTCTTCATGGGTAAACACTGCAGTCATGCATTTCTAAACACTGCCTGGTTTTAGATGACTGCTTTTAAAATGGCCGTCCAAATTTGGTGAGGAATTGCATTCATTTTTCATTAGTACTTGACCAACAGCAGTGGTATTTTTCCAATACTGCAATCATGCAATTTTAATGCTCTTATTATTCTGCACTATCATATCAGACTGAACACAACACAACAGATAAGAGAGCTGAACTACACAATAAAGAGCAACTGGACTGCTTTATAGGGCATGGGCACACTGTATAATACAATCATATGGTGATATCCCAGAGTCATAGATAAGTGTTGGAATATTAGGATATTTCTGTATTCATTTCTTCATTAAAATAAAATACATACTTTACTTCAGTTAGACATAGGACAGTGGCAACTGAAGGAAATGGAGAAAGGGAAGGGAAGGGAAGGAAATGGAGAAAGGGAAGGGAAGGGAAGGGAAGGGANAGGGAAGGGAAGGGAAGGGAAGGGAAGGGAAGGGAAGGGAAGGCTGAAAACCAGTATTTAATGGCAAAACAAAACAAAGATTGATTTCACAATGAAGAAAACAGTAGTGGAGATTCAGCTAGGACAATATAGGAAACAAATAGGAAATGTTTTACTGCAGTCATATCACAGAATGAACAGGGTCAGAACCTGTTGTATGAGCAGAGTCCAGTTGCAGGCAGCAATAAAGTACTGAATATATCTAAAACACTCAGTAGATACCCAGGTGTAGACAAATTTTGATCAGTAATATTGTACTTTGTGCTTCTCTCTCTCTGATGTGTGTCCCCAGAATGAAAACTTCTCTATGACAGACACACCACTGACATCTTTCACTGGTTCTAGAGATGCTGTACCTGTGGTAAAACAAGTGCAGTTATCTTAGTTTCAATTTTTCTGAGGGGTGTGCTCAATTTCTAAACTTGAACCATCCAGAGTAGAAAATGTATTAAGCTGTTGGATTTTTTTTCTTGATCAGTCTTTTTAGTGACTATCTTTTCACAGCTGCATGTAAAAACAATATGAGTGGTTCTGCTAGCTTATAATTTTTTTCCTACTTTAGTATACTTCTCAATGCTCTTTACAAGAGATGGAACTGAATCTGGCTTTCTTTTTTTTTTTTTTTAAATTTTTTGAAATGTGACAATTTATGTAAACTAAGATTCCTCTTGAAAATCAATTCAGCAGTTTGAAGTAATGTACTTGTCATATGGGAATATTAATATGAAAGAAAAATGACATGGATATATAAGAAATTAAACTAACTGCCTGTTTAGAGATATCAAAAAGCACAGTGATGAATGCTCTGAAATATTTGTTACAAGATCCTACCACTCTACAGTCATCAGAGATGCAAATGATCAAAATTATTTTTATCTAATGTTATCCCAGTGATTAAGAAAAACTGTAATGCATGGAGATTGCTACATTGCATGTACTACATGTCATAGCCTTTATATTGCTGGGTAGAATCCTCTAACAGGAGTGCATGGCCCTCCAGGGCTCAGATTTTGACATACTGTAGTGGGAGGAATGGAAAAGGTGAATTTGCCTCACACACTGGGACTGCAGGAGGGAGAAAAACGGCTAGTGGGAATAGTCAGAAATTCAGACTCTCCTATGATGTGGCTGATGAAATGCAAGGCAGGGACAGTGCCCTGTAAAGCAGCCAAGTCATTTATCCTTCCTGGCAAGGCAAGAGTAAAGCAAGAGAAACTGTGATTCTCTGAGTCCCAATAAGACCTTTTTGCCCTATTCTGCTAATGTAAAGGGCTTTAGGATGGATTTGCATTAACTTTTGAGATACTTTGTGCTATTAGAGAGTTTAAGCTTGACATTTCCAGTCAGTATTTATTCTCCAGGCTGCTCCCTGGTAGTACAACTGCCTTCTCTTGAACCGTCAAAGAGCTGTGTTTCAACAGCCCATCAGGGTAGTAACCAAACTTGGGTGTTTGTCCAAAGTATTCAGGAGGAAAAAATTGACCACCTTGCTTCTTTTTTGAATTGTTATCCTTTAAATGTTACTGTTGACAACCATAAAAAACACGCTGTTTTGGTAGGATCATGCCAGCTTTCAGTATCCTGCCTGGTGAAGGCTGGGGGAAAGTGCAGAAGAATTTAAGGGACACTACTGCAATTTCCCTTTAAGAAATTTAGTATTCATTTGTTTTACTTTTTGTTGCATTAGTTATGAGGTGACTGAGGTGACTAAATGAATATGAAAAAAGCTGTACATAAACCAAAATCAATTAAGAGTTATCCAAAGAATGTAAATATATTTGATACTGCACTCTAGTTTGGAAGAAACTCAAATTTGAATAAGAGATCTATTTTTCATTGAGTATGCCCTGCACAGACATAAAAAATGCCAGTAAAACAGATGGCATAATGATTTTGGTAGCTTGACAGACTTACCCCACTGCATCATTTCTCTCTGTGTTGACTTTGTCCCTTACATTCCAAAGATGGATAAATGTATTAACGTGTAGTTTACCACACAGGTCAGGGGATCTTTCTCATTTGACCTTGAAAACAAATGTTCTGTCTGCTCTGCATGGATAATTCATAAGATTCAGTGGCTCATCTCTGTATGTTTGGCATTTAGAAATGTTGCTTCCCCAAATGTGTCATTGTCTTCTGCACCAGTTAGGTAGTGCATTGCAGCTGAAAGCTGGTTACACATTTATGGGGCCAGACTCCTGTCACATGGTGATTTCTGGTTCTTTAGCATGAAGGTACAGAATTCTGCTAGCACCATGAAAGTGTCCCCTCTTCCTGAGTAGCAGAAAGCACTGTTTGAATGTCCTTTGGAGACAATCAGTTGAAGAAAAAATGTTTGATGCAATTTAGACAAAAAGAAAATAGGTAATGGACTAGCAACAATCACTCGTAAAGAATTTTCCACTAATCAGTGAAATAACAGAAAGTGTTTATGTATGTGTTTGTGTAGAATCATAGCTGAGAGAAAATAGAGGGCAAAGATAATAACATAGCCTGAATTCCTAACTGTTAGAAGTTTCTGTTAGCTGAATTACTAGACAATGATATCTAATAAGCAACAGTACTTCTGTATAGATAGGATAGAAGAAAAGTAAAATGAGAGGCTAAAAAATACAAGAATAAGGTCGGTTTTCTAGGTGAGACAACTAGAAGATGAGACACCTCTGGTGAATACTGTACAATTTTTAGAGGATAAATTTTGCAGATATTTCTGCTTAACTTCATACCTTCATACCAGCAGAATTCATGCTGGCTACAGGGTTAACAGAACGACAAACTGACCCTGCTTCGGAGAGCTTACAGTTAAGAGTAAGATAATCGAATATTTGAATACTATCAGGATACACCCCTCCACATCAGGAAGCAGTGAGACCGTATTGATCTGCTGGGTAAGCAGCAATCACATTTCATCAGTAGCTTAGTCATTATTGAGTCTCTAGTCATCATAGTAAAATAAAGATTTAATATGGGACTATGTCTGGGCATATATTCACAAAAATTAAACAAGTTGTTCAGCTCCACTTTTCAGGATTATCGTTTCTGTCTAGACAGAGAATATTTGTTAAGGTACATGGAAGGGAATACTCCTAATATTTTTTCTCAGACTAAATGAAATATAAGGACATTATAAGGACAACTCATATTATTGAAAGCATAGATACAAAAAACCCCTCCAACTGGCACAAGATATCACTTCCATAAAATTACGCAGTTACCATAACCTTCTGTTACTATTTCTTTTTCTGCTATCCCTTGTGCAAGTCCTTGTGCTGCTACATGGTGAGCCTCAACAACTGACCCAAACTAAAAGTAATATGACAAGAAAAAAGCATAGGATTTCAGCTCCGTAAGTTCTCCAATCAGTTCCTTGTATGTCACTTTGAACATGGTTGTGCCAACAGAGGCGAAGAGGTAAGAGATTCAAAAATAAGAGCTATCACCTCTTAGGAGCAGCACTAACTTCTTCTAGCTGAAGGTGAGCCTGGAATTGTGGTAGTAGAAAAGCTCTCCCCAGAAATAAGACAAATAATGATAACAGTGTATTGCACCCAACGAAGGATGGTATTGATCTTGAGCTTATTGAATATTTGCCATTTCCATAAAGTCCTTGGCACACTAGCACCAGTAGTCGATTAGATATTTTTAAGATATCCTAAAGAATTTAATGCTTTTTGTTATATTGTGTCTGTGCCTATTAAAAGATATACTGAATACTGTGCATAATTATGTTCATAAGAGAACAGTAGTAGGATAGCAGCTGAGATTTAATTAATTTTATGGAGAGATAACAATTTTTAGTTGACAGCAAAGTTAAGAAATACGTGCTTGACTGGAAAAATCTAAGACCAGGAATGCAGTTTTGTCCTTGTGCTGGTGGCGAAAAGTAGCATACTGTTCTGCAGAGATTTGGGAAACATTCTGCTCCACCTGGGCCCAGAGACCTAAAAGAGCAGCAACCCCAGTGTCCATGGGCAGCATGAACAAACTGTCTGTGCTCCTTGAATTTGCTCCTACTGCTGAAGAGGAACTTTCATCAGAGCCTTTTCTCTCTCTTTCTGGTACCTGTGCTGAAGCTGCTTCAAAAGGCAGGCACTGTGCGTCTGTACTCCACAGATTAGGCACAACTTTAGATTCTTTGTGCCTTGGAGTAAAATGGCCCTGTTGTGCTCAGTCACCAAAGATGTGCCTATTGAGAGGAAAGGAGATATCACCTGTGGGACCTCCTGCCTTTGCTGGTGAATCAAAGTCAACCACCTCCTGCATCTGAGTCCCCGGGACAGGTACACTGGCACCCTGGTGTGCTGCCAGTGTGCAGATACCAGCATCCAACAAAGGCACTGACACCACAGCCAGACCACAGGGGCTGCAGAGGTCTTCTAAGCTGAATTTGGGAGTACATTTTATTTCATCTATATGTGCTTGGAGAATAGTGCATTCAAATTCTTGACTGGCTTGGCAGTGTTAAGGTTTGTCCACTGTTCCCCACCTTTCCAAAGTATGAATCCAAACTAAAGGTGTAGTAGTTTTGGCAATTTCTCCCAGTCTTACCCTTCTCTTCCTACTCCCCTCCCAGACGACACAGAGTGACTATAGGGGGCAATACAACCTCACCATACACATACAGCCTCTGTACGTCGGTTATATGCCACATTAATAGGCAGAAACATCTAAGAATGAGTTTTTACTTCTTGCTTTTGAATAATTTGTGTCATGATAGAGGTAAACTATGTTGTTACCTGGCCTCCACAAAATGGGAGGTTTTAACTTCAGATAAGCTTTTGCTAGTTAGATGTTTTTTGTTTGTAAGTGAGAATTAATAGATAGTGATTTTATTTCATACTACTAATTCAAATTAAAATCTAAAACAAAACAAGCCATAAAAAATAAACTAAGGTAATCTTGAAATTCATTTGACATTGATCTAAGCAGAACTGCTCCAAGTCTGTATGTATCTCATATTCATGTAATTCAATCTATAAGCCTGTCAATATTTCTGCTGCAGTTTAGTTTCTTCAGATCAGCTTCTTTCTCACTTAATGCAGACTTCCAGAAGTTAGTCCAGTTTACAGTGCTTAAATTATATTCTTATATTTTTTGATATTTTTGTGTAAAAAATGTTTACATATTAGAAATCCTGAATGAAAATTTGTCATAACAACAAAAATGTACATATATTAATTTTGTCCCATTTTTCCTACATTGATTGACATGCACTTCACAGTAAGCAAGCAAAGAATGGTAGCAAAGATAACTTCCAGCTCTTCTTGTTCAGTGGTGTAAAATTGTGTACCTGAGCTTTTCTTACTCAACCTTCCTGCTTTCTGTAAAGGAATAGTTAGAAGATGCAGAGCTGAACTTCTGTTAACATGATTAAAAAAGCTGTTGTTACAGACTATTTTCTATTATTTTAATTTTGTGTCATTATGATTTTTGACAGTTACTGTTTACCAGAGTTTCCCTGAAGCAAAAATGATTTAATGTTCAACACACACATTAAAATGTGTTCTATTTTCATATGTTAAAGCTGATAGAATTATAATTTAAGCAGAAATCTGTGCTTAACAGTGCAGCACATAGAATCTCTGAACACAGATGAAACTGAAACTTCTATCTGAAGGGAAAACAAAGGCAGCAGTAATGTGCCTTAATAATTACAGTTAGAGCTATGTGACATTTTTGTAATGAAATTCAAACCCAGGTGAAGAT
Organism: Gymnorhina tibicen; assembly: GCA_013399875.1. Lineage (NCBI taxonomy): Eukaryota > Metazoa > Chordata > Aves > Passeriformes > Artamidae > Gymnorhina > Gymnorhina tibicen. The sequence goes on from VXAZ01000546.1 coordinate 1,129,550, forward strand.
AATGTGCTTTGGGTTTTGTTGCAGAAGCAAAGCATAGTTTGAAACCTGGGCTTTCATACTTGGTGACTTTATATTTGCTTTATATTTGCTCATAACCAAACCCATAATTTTCACTAAAAGTTCCTTTTCAATTTTCTCATCCATTCAAACTCAGATCTGACTGCTAGGGACAGTAAGTCTCAAATTCTAGAGGAAAATCCACTGACTTCACTGAATGCTGAAAATTCTTAGTTTCTAATCCTCTAATGTGAGCACTTCAGGTTTGCTCAATAGCTTAGTGACCTTTACTTAGCCATGTACACATTTCAGTGGGAATTTTCAATGCTTTTTCACTAAAAATCGTGTTCAACAATATTTCCTGATCATTAAGACCTGTGTACCTAAAGCATAGACCAAGAACATCTTCTACAAGACCAGAATACAAATCTATACCTTTTCACAACCTCTTTCTTTCTGTCATTTGTCAGATTCATATGAAATCCAGTTTTAATAACTCCTGGTATTTGATATTGCCGGTGAATGTGACCAGTTGTTATGTATGGTGGTGTTAGCATTTGATCCTTCCTTTCCACTCTTTGTCCAAAAAGAATGCTCAAAGCTAAGCTAGAAAATAATCCATTGAGATTGATGGTCCATGTCTATTCACAAAAATAAAACCCCCAAATCCCCCAAAACTGCAAAATTGATTTTATGACTTTGAAGGAAGAAGTGAATAGTTGCTCATCTGAGTACTTGTAGGGGGAAAATAATTAAAGACAACAAAAAATATCAAACTAAAACCATAGTTACATACTCACCATGGAAAAAGAGTTCAATAGTTATACAGAATTTCACCTTGTTTTTTATTATATATTGTGCTAAATATATTAGAGGCAGAGAAGCACTAGCAAAATTTGAAGTCTTTTTAAAGGGAAGTGCTGAGTAATTTGATAGACTCACGTAAAAATGGAAAATAATTTAATGCAGATGGCAGGATATACACCAGAATAAAGTACGAAAGAGAAGAGACATTTGCAGGAAGATGTGATATAGACCAATGATGGCTGGAAAATTTCTGCTATGGTGTCTGTTGTTAAAACAGGACCAAAAAGAGATCCTGGGAATTAAGATCATTGAACTTCACCTTGCTTCTGGGGAAACTGATTGAGAGTCCAATTAAGGATAGAATAGTTCAGTGTATGGATAAGTACAACCTAATAGGGTCAAACCTGCACAGCGTTGGTAAAGGGAAAGCATACTTCTCTAACCTACTAAAGTGCTTTGGAAAAGTTAATAAATTAGAAGATAAAGGTGGCCTGGTGCACATAATTTATCTGGATTTTCAAAAAAATTCCTGATATGGTCCGTCATAAAAGACTATTAAAGGAAAAATATAACTGAGGTAAGGGGCAAGATCTCACAAGAGACTAAAAACTGATTAAATGATGGAGAAAAACTTGCACCGAAAGTCTCTCCTGTAAGTGTAAAGAGGTTAATAGTAGGATGCTCTAAAGGTTCACACTAGAGCCAGTGTTACTTAATATTATTTTTAATGATTTGGAAACTATATCTGGTAAAACTGGCATTAGACATCAGCTAGTCAAGTTGTGAGGATTGTGAGACTAGAAGAGAGTGGTTAGATTGACAACACATATATTTTACCTTGGATAAGTATAAATTTTGGTACTCGTTCTATGGGTTATTTTCAGTTCCAGCACCATATTTCACATCATTATATTCTAGTGAGAATAATTTATCTGCTTTAAGAGTAAGGATACAAGAGATATCCCTGTAGCAGCCACATGGAATGATTTGCTCTCTCTAGGTATAGGAGTAGACAGGGTTACGTGAGAATGAGGAATTCCCATCTGTCAGGTCACCGGACCTTTTCCTCAGGGCAACCAGGCTGCACGGCCAGAACAAGAGCTGTGTTTATCATAAACGATAAAAATCCTCCTTCATAAATACTTAAAAGTAAATCCTGTTCTTGTTAGATGTCGCTGGAGTGTCTGTGTTTTTGAGGCACTCTTAATTATGGCACTGATACTGCTGCCTTCTATCATCTGCAGCCCAGAAGGTTGTAAGCCACCACTGGAGTTCTTTGGGAGTTCTTGCCTGTTACTTCCCAGCACTTTCAATCCCATTTCTTCATGAAGTGTCAGTAGGAACAACATTCAGTCCTGTATCTCCTGGTATCGATATCCCTGCCGGCTGTTACCTACTTTTAAAGGCAATCAGGAACCCTTGCCTGATCAGATTAATTCACAAGTGACTGAGAAAATTTGTTCTGGGGGTTAAGGTTTGAGTTTGGTCGGGGTTTTATAATTTGCTTTACTTTTTTCCCTACTGTCTTTTCTACACTGCATTGAATTTTGGATCTGTAAGATTATTTAAAACACTACCCACTAAAGGACTAAACTAGCATGTGGGAAGATTGTGACCTTATATAAAGTATGCTATATGTAAGATACTCAGTTCATGGTGTGCTGCAAATTTCACATCTACTCTGTCTAAACTGAAGTCCATTCTTTTTTTTTTTTAATAGTTAAACAGTGAGAGCTAACAGATGATATCTCCTTCAAAACTGAAATGGTTTAATCTAGTTTTGGTATAAGCACAATGAAGAGCTTTTGTGTTGCTTTCTATGATGATTCTTAAAAAAAATCCATTTTACCATTTTTACTGAGGCAAAAAGGCAATCTTTGTAAATGCAACATTTTGGACTATGAGTAAACACAGTGAGGAAAAAAGATTATTTCTTGGCAAAAGAAATGTGTGGAAATTGCAACACTAAAAATAGCATTTATCTTGATCAATAACTCATGCTTTTAATTTTTTTTCTGAAAAATATTAATAGAGTTCTTTAAATAAAAAGAACTAATGCATTTTTTCTCTTTTGTTGTTGAAGCCCTGTTTGTATTTACATCCAGTCATTTAATGCCCATTAAAGAAGTAATGCTATGTTAATGTAAGGGAAAAAATCAATGCTACTCAGATCAGTAGCTGTGGGGAAACAGTGCAGCAGCTGGTTTGCAAACAGCAAGCCCACATAGATCAATGAAATTACAAGCTAAATCTGCTGATGCTCACAAACTGCTTCAGCATTGTGATGTCTAACCTTTCTCAAGTTCAAGATCTCTGGCAAGCCAGCAATAGCTAAATGAAGAAAAAAAAGAAAAAAAAAAGGCAAAAAAAAGAGCAAGCACAGAAGAAACAAAGAAACGACATAATGGGCTGGTGGAGAATTTTAGCATGATATATAATATTCCACTTTTGAAGTTATCAGTATAAATGCACGTTTGTAACAGATATAAAAGCCACTGTAATCTCCCAGTGAGCAAAGCTGCAATCTACACACTCTGGAGATTTTCTTCCTTAAGAATGTTCAAATCTGTCACATATTACCTTGAACTGTAACACTGGAGGGCTAGAGAGCACTTCAGTAATATGGTTGTTAATGTGAATTCTAGAAAATAATTTATCAGTGAGCAAAAGTACAGCTTCTGCCATGTGCAATGTCTTTTATTTTATGGTATGATTGTAGCTTTTAAAATGGTTTGAATTTTGTTAACTTGTAAATTAAACATGCAGAATATTTGACTTGTTGAATACAAGATTCATTTGCATATTTTATGCTATTTATATGGTAAGGGAAGAAGCCCCTTTTACCCCAAGGAAAACAACACAAGGCTTTATCAGTATCATGTGAATAACATGCCTGTCAAATGATTATTTTCAGGGCAGTCCTCACCCCATTTGTGCCACTTTTTTAAACACAGAAGCATTTTTCAGGCATTAATCAGCAAGAAGATAGGGGAACCAATCTCTGAAGATTGCTATAAAATGGAACACATTTTATAAAGGGAAATAGGTTCATTCCAAGAGCAGAATAAAAGACGTCTTGCATTTCCTTCAAATACCGACAGATGTATTTTGTGGGGGACAAAATGTGTACTTGGCAAATATATAATTCTTATTGTCTATTGATGTCCTATTGCTTTACAAATATTAATTAAATGTCACAGTTTGATTCTGTTCTATTGTATCTGTTTTGTAGGTTGTAAATAAAAAAATATCTAGAGGTTGGAAATATCTTTCTGGTCTTCCAGCCAAGGAGTAACAAAACAGAAAATGGAAGTCTTTTTACCTGTCTTCTGTTATTATAGTCTTGCATTATTTTACACACCAAGAACATTAAAGAATCAAATCAACAGTGAGGTTAAGTGTGATTATTTCTTGTACTGTCAATTGTTTCTACTGAAATGACCAGTTTTGGATTTGACTTAAAAGTTGCTTTTCTTTTCTACCTTTCTCAGATACTTAATAATGAAACAAATTAAGGAGTATTTTAATTTTGAAGAGTTACACTTCTGTTTTTCTTTTGCTTATAGATACAGATACAGCCGTTTTCCTTCCATTATTGATCATTATGTCAATCTGTTATTTTATGGTGCTGCTCAGCAGTGCTGATGGCCAGATGTTTCCTGCTGGATGTGTAGGGAAGACTGACTCTTACAAGAGTTACTAACAAGGTGAAAACCGACTGTATACACTAACACTGCTGGTGGTGTGCAGACACGGGTGGAAATCTCTCCTTCTACTCCACATATTGGCGAGGAATGAGAGAGACTTGCACAGCAGAGGCTAGGAGTTTTTGCTTCCAAGCCTGATCAAAGATCCACAATGGTTGTGAGGAAACACCAGAATTTCCTCACGGGGTCATAGATCAACAACACCTAGCTGTGCTCACATGCAGGATAGGACTTCTGAGAGCTTTGTCTTCAGGTTTTATTCAGGCCTCTTTCTTTATTTGGAGCTTATTGAGAAAACTCTTGTGAAAGTACTGAAACTGCTGAGACACTCCTGAGCTAAAGAGAAGGGTCCTGTTGATAACAGCATGATCAGCACAAACCTTTTTCTTTCAAAGTGAAATATGAATTTGTGATGAAGACTTTGTGGTCATCATAAGTAAATGAACAAGCTTCTATCAGGAAAGCTGACCCCATGAAGAAGAAGCAAGTATGTGAAAAAAAGCAGTTCACCCAGTCTGTGTGCCTCACTCAGATTTGCTTTGTCCACCTGGCGAGCAATACTAGCCATTATTTTGTTTGTCTCTTTCCGTGCACTCTAGTTTGGCAAAGTATAAATCTTGCACATCATAAAGAGTGCATCATTGCAGTGAAGAAACAAAAAGGATAATTGTGGGGGGTGCAATTGCATTGTTCAGAGTTTTTTATTATAACAAAAACATCACCATGCTTGGAGAACCCCAGCAATAATTCCTCTTGACTACAATAAGTACCTACTTTTGAGGAAGAGAAAGCTGATGAGCTGCAGGCTTCCCTGCTGCTAAATTCATCTAACAACCCACTCATGATATTTTCTGCTTAAAGACCAATAGGAACTTTATAGATTGGTTGGATGCTCTTCTTTTCACTCTAGCTCAGATCTTTTCTGTTGGTCTGAAAAGCTGGATGCAGTTTGGTTACTAAGCAGCATCAGTTGTGAACATTATTCAGTTGCACTATCTCACTCACATGCAATTTTACAGAAATTTGTGATTGTGGATCTGCCCAATCACCCTGAATGTAAATGACCTGTGACATTTGGAGTTTGGCCTTATTCCTATATCTGCACCATGTGGTGAGACTTCATCTCTGCAAGGATAGAAACCAAAATCCTGAAATTAGCATCCTGAAGGTTAAATGTGGGCTCAGACCAAACCTGAATTTTGAGGCTTATGCTTCTATCTTGGTTGCCATTTCTTATGGTGATGAAAGTGAGAAGTAAGAAATTAAAATCTATTATAAATTTTTTTTAAAAAAGAAAGATCAGCTCCTTTGACAAATAGGAATACAGTTGGACGATCTTTTTCTCTGATCTCTGTTATCGTCAGCAATGCATATGTACTGAATTGAATCTGGATGAATAAGTGCTATGACAAAAGCTATACTTTTATTATATCAGAACATTGCTGGAAAGTACAAGCAGAAACCATGAAAAATGCTGTTTTGATGAGACAGCTAGGCCTCTAACCTCGAAGAGCATATACCCTGGGTGCTCATTTGGAAAGAACAAAATGTTTCACATCCACTCAGTCATTGCACAGAAAAAATACTTCTTGAGAAATATATCAGTAAAATTCATACAACTTCAATGGAATTATGTATTGAGGTATTAATTGTATTTGCATATGCACTTCAAGATTTTATTTTAGTCAAATATCAGTTTTACTGATAATTTTTGGCTTAAATACACCCAGAATGGCATCATTCAAGAGACATGCAAAGTTGCACCGACTTTTAGAGTCTAAGGGTCATTTTTTCCTGAACCCTAGAGAACACATTTCTGCCCTTGGTGAATGCCACATGTGTGCAGCTTCTGCCAGGTTCTTCTCATGCTGTTCTGGTTTCCCATCACGTTGTGACCCAGCATGGCCAGGAACACCTCACAAGCCTCTTTTTTGCAAGCGTTGGCAGATTGGTGAGGGGAGAGGATGGCCTAGCACTTGATGTGCAACTGAGCCTCTGGGATAACCTCTCCAACTTCTCTCATTCAACAGCTACTTCTGAAGTTTGGCATAGCCATTATATGCCATGAGATTGTCTGTGTCCCCTGAAGTGCATCTGTATTGTTTTGGCACGGCCTGGTTTTGGGTAGCAGGGGGGCCACAGAGGTGGCTCCTGTGAGAAGCTGCTGGGAGCTTCCCACCATGTCCGGCAGAGCCAGTGGCTGATGGCTCTGAAGATGGACCTGCTGCTGGCCAGAACTGGGCCAGTGAGAGAGGCTGGTAATGCCTCTGTGATGATATATTTAAGAAGGAAATCGAAACAAAGTCTGGGGTTTTTGCTTCTAGTCAGAGAAGAGGGGGGGGTAAGAACATGCGAGGGAAAACAACGTGGAGACACCAAGGTCAGTGGAGAAGGAGGGGGAGGAGGTGCTGCAGGCGTCGGAGCCGAGGTTCCTCTGCAGGCCGTGGTGCAGCCCATGGTGAAGCAGCTGTGCCCCTGCAGCCCGTGGGGATCCATGGGGAATGCAGAGATCCACCCACAGCCC
>VXAZ01000546.1:1136724-1199224 GCA_013399875.1 Gymnorhina tibicen
GGTGCGGTTTGGCTGCTGCTCCTGAGAGCGGACCCACGCCGGGAAGTTCCCGGAGAACTCTCCCGTGGGAGGGACCCCACGGGCTCACAGGGAAGGACTCTTCTCCTGGAGCAGCAGAAGAAAATCCTGGTGATGGACTGGCCAAAACCCCCCTGCCCTGCCTCCCCGTGTTGTTGGTGGAAAGGAGGGAGGGTGTGGGGTGGGGGGAGAAGCTGCTTTAAGGGCTTATTTTACCTCTCATTAGCCTCCTCTGAGTCTGTTAGGAATAAATTTCACTTAGCAACTAAGGTTGAGCCTGTTTTGCCCTTGGAATATTTCTCCCGCTCTCCTTATCTCACCCATGAAGCCTCCATTAACCCTTTTTTCTCTTTTCCCTCCCTTTGCCCAGCTGTGGTAGGGGAGGGTGAGCGAGCGACTCTCGTGGGTGCCTGGCATTGGGCCAGTGTCAAATCACGAGAGCATCTCTTTCTGGTTTGCTTTACTGCTGGTAAAAAAGCACTTAGAAGTACTTTTATTTTCACCAGAGGGACCTCAAGTTCTGTAATGGCTGATCTTAGACACTTTGCACTGGTTTTGGCTGGGATAGGGTCAGTTTTCTTCACAGTAGCCAGTATGCGCTATGTTTTTGATTTGTACTGGAAATGGTGTTGTTAATGCAGAGAAATAATGATGTTTTCGTTATTGCTGAGCAGTGCTTGCATGGAGTCAAGGCCTTTTCTGCTTCTCACACCAATCCAACAGTGAGTAGACTGAGGGTCACAAAGAGTTGGGAGGGGACACAGCTGGGACAGCTGACCCCCACTGACCAAAGAGACATTCCATTCCATAAGGCATCATGCTCAATATATAAAGCAGAGGGAAGAAGAAGGAAGGGGGCAGACATTGAGAATGATGGCATTTGTCTTCCCAAGTCACCATTGAGTGTAATAGAGCCCTGATTTCCTGGGAATGTTTGAACACCTGCCTGCCCTTGGGAAGCAGTGAATGAATTCTCTATTTTGCTCTGCTTGTGTGCATGGCTTTTGCTTTACCTATTAAACTGTTTTTAGCTCAAAACAAGGGTTTTCTTATTTTTATTCTTCCGATTGTGTTCCCCTTCCTGCTGCGGTGGGAGTGAGTGAGTGACTGTGTGGGACTTAGTTGACAGCTGCAGTTAAACTACAGCAAACCTTCTTCTCCAGAGCAGGATTTTCCGCTTGCAAAGAGCTGGGTTTTCATTCTGTCTCTTTGTCAGTATTCTGCACTTAAAGGCATTGGTTTCTGCTCTTCCACTGGCTCAGCAATCTTGAGCCCATAGTGAATGGGAAAAACATTACAGAAAGGAACAGAGCTGTACTTCCCATCATCAGCAAAGATTTGTTCTGCAGCAAGGGCAACTTGCACTAAGAGAAACTCAGATATAAAAACATTTCCTATACAACATCGACAACAACTGAAAAATAGCATAAGATGTGAGGAGCTAAATATATGCTGTATATTTATAATACTAGGACTTGTTTCTCTGTGTCTGTCTTGATGTGCATATCCTGTCTCCCTGAAACTGGAAATTAATGTGTTGGACAGGCTGTCTTTGGCATTCATTTTCATCATTCCTATGCTTAGCAATCCAAACCAACTTTCTGATAATGAAGTTCATGTTAGGAGTCAGTGGACTTTCGTATATTAGACACTAATTTGTGTGCGAGACTGGTACTGCTTACTTCATGTTTGTTGCAACAGCACTGCTAGATCTGCACTGGCTAGTGGCCTTGTCAGCATTTCCACTACAAATTTCAGTATTTTAGAGCTTAAAAAACAACTGTTGCTTTTCATCAGTGATGCTTCTTGATACACATTTAGTCAGCAATAAAATGATTTTACAAATTTTGTGTTTAGGTTGTTTTAGCCATTTAAATAAATACAATCTCTTTGATTGTAGATGCCTCAAAAATACAAAACAATGTGGGAAAATGGCTAACAAGGGGTTTTTTGCAAAGCTCAGTCCTGAAAGTGGTTTAATTATTTTTCACTATGCCAGTTCATATGTGGTTAATGTGTTTTATTCTATTAAAAGGCAGTTACTTTATGACAAAAATAGATACTCTAGACTGGAGAGTTTGGCTGTCTCAGCAATGAAAATTTCACTGACAACTGTTCCCCCATTGCTAAGATGTCCATGCACACCTGATGAGGAGCAGACCTGGACCTATTCAGATGCCAAATCTGTCCAGCTTTCTTAATTTCAAACATGTGAAAGTTGGCCTTAATACTCAACTTAGCAAAGGACATCCCCAAGCATCTGCTTCCTCTATCAAATCTTCAACACCGCTTTTTTTCCCCTAATTTTGCTTTAACCTTCAAAAATGGTGACAAACTCCCATCCCTAACCCAACAGATAGAGCACATTCACCTTTATTTTACCCTCAGCACTAACTCCTCTTTCTCACGGATGGTTTCATGGAATAATGTTGCCATTATTTCTGCTCAAGGTACATTACAAGCTGTTGCTTTGCTGCTGGCGTGTTATTTGGGCTTCAGGATGGCAAAGGTTGTCATGTGGGGCAGCTGGCCAAGTCAGTGCTCCAGGCAAGAAGCCAAGGCTGTCTTCTTTCTAGTGTTGCCACTTTCTTTCCTCCCTGGTACAAGATCCCTCTCTTCCTCTCAAGCTGATACAGAAAGACTATTAGAGAATTAATCACACCTCAGGTGTCTTGGGGAATATTCTTGATTTTCCAGTCACTAATGTGTGAAAATCTTACACTGGAATAATGCCATATGTCAACCTGTGGCAATATCAGGGAAATATTGACAGCATTTCATTAATGAAATGTTGAGCTTGAATGACCTGTAGGCTGAAAATTGAGGCTACATAAATTTAAAATAGTCTCTCAGCTGTCATTTGATCTAGGGATCCTGCATGAACAAAAATGTTGTCTCTGTGGTCACCAGAAAAAAAATATTATTGTGTTACGGTAAGAAAATCTTGCTCAAAGACTAAAACTGAAAAACCTCTCACATTGCTATGACAGAAGGACTTTTAAATTTTATAGTGACATCTTTCTTTCTTTTGTAGCCCTGTGATAGTGTTCCCAATAGGATCTCCCTAAATAAACTGAGTGTATGGATGCATGCCACTGAATTTAAGCTCTTCATTGTGAATTTCTCCATTGATTATGTCATGTGTGTCTTTACACTAAATTCATGGCAGAGTAACCATTACAATCTAAAAAATATTATTTAAAAAGTATTGGTTTTCAAAGATTGTTACTGACAAATTTTACCTGTGTGTCTTCAAAATGTGAGAAAAAGAAGCCATGAAAAGCCAGAATAAGAAGTGCAAATTAAGCAACACAGCAGAAATATTAATTAAAAGAGGTTAATTGGGTTGGGGCAGGGTGGTGGGAAATGCTCTAATCCTCTGCATTACCATGTGATGTTTTAGTGCTTGATCATTCTTGAGGCCAGGAAAAGAAGGGATAGGAAATTACAGCATGGAGGAGGAAAGAAATGTAATCAACATTTTCATTTCTTATTATTTTGCACATTCCAGTGGGAGGGAGTGTGCTTGGGTAACCTGCTTTAAAAAGAGGAGAGTGTACAAAACACCGGGATCTCTCCAGAGAATGCCAGTCCTGTCTTGTGCAGTAAGTTCCTGTGGCCAACCCCACAGGGTAACTGGAATTGTGAAATAATTAGCATAGCCCTCAACAGATAAATAAGTTTAGAGATATTCTTTCTTATTTTTTGACCTTTCCTTTGAAATTAATTTCCCTTATTCACAACTCTTAAGTGTTTTTACCCTCTCTTTGTAAAACAAAGTAAACTCAATCTTTTATTCTCCAGTTCTTTTTATTAGTGACCTGATAAACGTGAAGTTTTCTCTTCCCTGAGGAGCAATAAACAATACTAGAGTGTGCATGATTATTTGTAGACTCCTGTCTCCCACACAATTTGTGAGTTTGCAATAACTTACTGTCTTTTTTCCACTAAACTACAAAATCCTGGATGTTGAAAGAAAACATTTAGTTCAAGAGTTTTCAAAAAACTGCCTCTGTGCAATTAATAGCTAACAACATGTAGACAGTATGAAACACATGATTTTAACAATCTGTCACTGAGGTTCAAATCTGGATTAAGATATGCTTAATTCAAAATTGTATGAAAAAAATCTATGTAGAATTTGTGGAAACATAATGATTTGCAGGCATTTATAAGAAATAATTAACCTTCTCAGAAGTTATCCTCTTATCCTTCAAAAGCATTTTAGTATTTTCATTTAAATCAATGTTTACGGACCCATAAAGCCAACTTTTAAAATGTAAAAAGTGTTAATATTCTTCATTTCCTTACTTGCAAATTTCTGTTTGAATTTTTAAAATTAAAAGGCCAGATTGGATGCGGTGGATCTGAACAACCTGGCCTAGCTGAAGATGTCCCTGCCCGCAGGAGAGGGGTTGGAAGTTGATGATCTTCAAGGTACCCTTACAACCCAAACCATTCTATGATTCTACGGTTCCATGAAGGTTTCTCTGCCAGCTATTAGTATTGCTGACACGTGGCTCTGTTTCTGTTTTTAAAAGTCCCTGGATGACAGCTGGGATGTTCACAGTCTGGACAGTAGGGCATTTGCAATCATGGCTGGAAAGCCAGCAGGGAGAGATTTTATGCACTATTTTTCTGGGCAGCCAGTTGTGGGTTCTTTGTTTGTTGTTGGTTGGGGGTTTTTTGGGGGGAGGGAAAGGGTTGGTTTGTTTGTTTTTGGTGGAAGTGGGGCTGTAAAACAATACTTCGCTGCAGAGATAATTGTTATGAGTGAATAAAATGTTGGTACTCAATTTTCCAATACTTAGATGGGTACCCAATTACCTAATGCTTAGAAAAGCAAAGTCCCAAACTAAACAGCCGGATTAAGAGTAACAATCTAACAGGAACCTGACTCACAGCCACTCACAAGAGCTGCCCTGCTATGTCTCAAGATATATGTATGTATGGAATTAAGCAGAGTGACAACTTAACTTGGATTTTGTTTTCCCTTTCCTCTGTCAAATTTGTTAAGTTTCTCTTAACCCTCCAATGATGCCAACTGGTGTTTTGTCAGCTACAGTTTTAGGAAAATGTCAGCACATTCTCAAGGATTTTGGTTGCCATGGATAAGAGTATTTCTTTGATTTTTCTGGGACATTGTATATTAATAAAGAGGGTATTTTGTTTACTTTCTAAAGCATATTTAATATTGCAGCCTTAATATTCATTCATTCCTTTAAATTTGTATAGAATGTATTGCAGAGTGTGGGTCTTCTTTAAGGACTGTCAAACTTCTGCCAAACTTTAAAGGTCAGAATCAACTATGACACCTCAGTTCAAACATAATTAGTTGGAGATTTACTGGGATTTTATGCCAATCTCCCAGTACCTTAGGAGTGACATGATATCTAACCTTATGGGATCCCAGGAGAAGTACAGGTGGATGTGAGGATAAACAGTAAAATATACTAGCTAACGTGCTGCACCTTTTAGCAAGTCATCAGTCTTCTACGCTGTGCAAGGAACAAGAGTGCATTCAGTATTTTATTTAAAACAAATAACCTGCCAGTCTCTGACATGGCCATCTAGTACAAAGTTGATGTATTTATTTAAAGCTTAGCTCATTCTGTATGTTCTTGGATCATTAAACTGAAGGACTTGTACAGTCGTGATTTTTAATGAAGCATGTTTGAATAATTATGCTAATTTACAAAGCACTAGAATCAAATCAAGTGATCAAAGTTTTCATGATTACTATCGTGTTTTTGTAACTTCCCCCATCACTGATTTCTGGATAGACTCCTAACTCCGGCTGCTTTTTTTTTTGTCATTTATTTAGAAATTGCCACTAATCAATGTAGAAACTTAAAAAAAAAATTATACTAGAAAAGAAACACTTTTTGTGTTATGTCTCTATAGTGGACTTTGAGTTTGAAAGTAATATAGCTCCAAAAGACACCAGCCTAAATACAGTGTACAATCAATACTATATTCTGCCTTGACAGAAAGCTGAATTTTTATCTGTTAAACGTGTGAGCTTGGGGCAGCTCTGTGTCTGAAGTGGTTTAAATCTGAAATGTGATGTGCTGCAAAGAAAGTTGATTGACATCTTTGTTTATTGAAAAGTATTACATGAACAACAAAACACGGACAGATACAGAACACTCCATTGCAAAATGCAGCTGTGTTATTTTTTCAGTCCTATGTGTTCTGCCCCTTTGATGCCTGTCTGATATAATAAAACTGCAAGGATCTTCTTTGATTCAATAGAAAAAAATTTGGACAAGGGCGAGTTATGGAGATATATATTGGTTGCAGGGGTTTGGTGAATATCTTTCCCAAAAAAAATGGGGTTTTAGGTTTAATGTTTCTGAAACTGAAAATAAATTAGTATACATTTAATAAGCAAATTGTCTGAGTGTGCTTGAAATATTTTTAAGTATGCATTGTAAGAGGGAGAAAAGAACAATGATGACTAATCTTAAAGCATTAAATATGCAGAATACAGAATTAAGTTACATTTAAATTTCATGTTAGAATAATTATGCTGTTCATTGACATTTTCCCATGTTTTATTAAATCTTTATTATGTCAAGGTAAATAGAGGTTAATTCTGCTGTTATCTCTTCCAGTAAAGTATTATCTTTAATCTTGCATTAATAAAACAGTAGTAAGTTGCACAATGTGGGTAATCACCACAGACTAATTTAGACCATTCTAAAATCTTGCCTTTAGAGTATAGTGTAGTTTAAAATAGATGTCACGAGAAAACATGGAGCATAATGTAATTTATAGAAAAAATATATTTTTCTCTAGGAAATTTATAGCTACATTTCCTTAATACATTGACTTATGGCAATATATGCTACAAACTTCCAGCTCTGCTCTTCCTTCCTAGTGTTACTTTGTCTTTAGTTACTGCATAAGCTCGTTTGACTCGCCTCTGACACAGCACAAACTGTGAAGTGGAAGTGTGTGTCTTTAGAGCTTTTCGGTAGAGACCTCACTTTGAGCATTTTTCTGTGGTCAGCACAGAACGCAAAGTCCCACGTCCTCGATTCCTGTGCATCTCCCTTCAGTCATAGATACCTGGTGGTGTTCACCAAACTGCACTGCGCTGTAGTGAGGGCAGCAGACACTCACTGCCACATTGCTTATGTCTGTCTGCACACTACTCTTGACCCACAAAGACTCAGCTGGCTCATCATTCACCCCTAGGCAGAGCTCCAGGCATCTCTGCTGATTTCACATACAGGCAAACTCTTCCTCCTTTGCATCCTAGCCCACCCCTCCTGAAGGTCCGGTATCCACCTATTGCGGCATTGCATTTGTGGAAGCTATCCCACAACATGCATGTGATCCCAGTAAGTTCCTAGCTCTGCAACTGCTAGCACACCCCAAATTTCTTCTCTTTGTTCCTTATGACATGTGCTAATGCACGTTTAGATGCACTTTACTGTGTGGTCTGTCAAAACTTCTTAGAAAGTCCTATCCTTTGCAAAACCAGATTGCACAACACATTCTGTGCATGCACATTTTTTTTCCTCTTTTTGGGGGGAGTTTATTCAACTTAAAGGGATGATAGGGTTCTTATTGCACTTTAGACTGCATGCTGTCGTGGTTTTGTGGTTTATTTACATTGCTATCAATTTTTTTGTAATTATTAGCTTTAATTTTTGTTTTCATGAAACTACAAAATTCCCCATTGAGTTTTGTTAGGTTTGCATAGCAAATCAATCCTCACATTCTTCCTGCATACCACATTTTCATTTTGCCAGCTTCTGTGTAAAGCCCTCCTCAGACCCACAAGTAAGTAGATGGTCAGTTACATTTTCTCATGAACTCTATTTCATTATCTGGAGTGTCCATAAAGTTATTATTTTAAAAGCATGAATGTCAATAGATCTGTAAAAGGCATTAACCAAGCAGCTTCAGTGCTGATAGGAAAGAAAGAACTCATTTTCAAAGTGCTCTTGAGATCCATGCAGAGAGTGGGATAATTCTGCAGTTGCATGCTAGTACAGCAATATGATCAGAGCACTAGAAGGTATTTTCTGCTGCATCCAGGACTAGTTTTCAAGACTTTCTTCCAGTGTATGTTTTTGAGATAAAACCCAATTGAGAAGCACTGGGATGCTTTGAGTTAGCAAAGTTACTCAACGAAGCAATGAGAGAAGTCCAGAGAATCAAATTTCAAAATAAATAGTTTTTTTATGAAATAATATTACAGTGACTTTTTTCAGCCCTACCTCACTACTGTGAATCATTACACGGTGGTAACATGCAGTCCTACTTAGATATTTAATGTGGAAATTCTTTGCAGTAAAAATGGAAGTATGCAAATCTTGGTAGGATCCAGGCTTATTCTCAGACTTGGAGTGCAGACAATGCATGTTGAACCTTTTACTAAAAGTCATATCTTGTTTGTCTGGAATTTACCCTTCTAATACATGAACTCCCACCGTGATATT
The DNA here is from genome assembly GCA_013399875.1 of Gymnorhina tibicen. NCBI lineage: Eukaryota > Metazoa > Chordata > Aves > Passeriformes > Artamidae > Gymnorhina > Gymnorhina tibicen. The sequence goes on from VXAZ01000546.1 coordinate 1,145,199, forward strand.
GAGCTGCATTATAGCATTTAAAGACAAAAAAGGAGGCAAGTGAACACAGGGATTTTTGAAAGAATCTGGTTGGAGTTTACTGGTTTTGCCCTGGATTATCTTTGATATGCAGGAACTGCTCATGCCTGAAATTCAAAGGCAAGCCTCGGATATGGGAGTCGACTGAAAGGGAAACAAATATTTGCATAAATCTCCAAGAGGTATTTTATATATGTATTTTATATATGGTCCCACCTTTTGTTTTTCCTTAAGTGTGGGATGATCCGAAGCGAGATTTTTCTTGTTGGACATGTTTTAGGCAAGGAGCCGTTTCTCTTAGTGTTTTACAAGCTCTGGTGCCAGTGAGGTGGTACATAGAGTATCAGTAAGTATTGAAAGCTCTCTTTAAAGTGGAAATATTCAAAGCGTACAGAAGTCTCTAAGCGTCTGTTCCAGGGACACATTAATGCATTTGAAAGGATATTAAAGCTTAGCACAGAGGAAAAAAAAAGTCCTAGTGGCAAGATGTAAAACTGCTTAACAGAATTACATCCAGAACTTTGTGTATTTGATCTGAAAAAAAATAAATCATCTTACAGTTGCTCACATTAAAGCTGCATGTCGGTTTGGGAGCTTTTAGGATCTTGGACAGGTTTCATTTCTCTGGTTCACGTAAGCTCTCTGTGTATTTGTGCAACTGCTGAACCTCAGAGCATGATTTCTGGTGACCCCGTGCACTGTTTGAGGATTTGCCTAATGTGCAAATTTAAGACAATCATTATGTATAGTAAAAAATTATTATCCACCTTTACCCCAGTACTCAGTTGCTAATAGCGGTCATGGCTTGATTAAGAATCCTTCTCAGTTTAATGCTTCCAATTAACTTGCATGGTTTTGTGGCTGACTTGATGGCCCAGATAAACCCTGGGCTCTTCTGAGAGAGATACCAAGCTTCATTCCTGGACTAAGGGATAAGAGAAGCCTTGAGCCATGGTTCAGCTCTAACTACTGGTGGATTAGGAATGTCATTCGGACTTGAGTAACTCTAGACTCTTTATAGGAGTCAGATTAAGATATAGAAAAGTGGAGCACTGAGACAGAGTGAAGACATCTTGCGACAAATGCAGTACCTTGAGACTTGCTGTGGGTCCAAGTAGTAGGTCTGAAAGGAGATGAAGGGCTGGTGAGCCCTGGAAGATGGAAGGCAGAGGCCATGAGTACCACGTCACTCTGTTGGCCACTGGACTTCTGGTGACAGAGGCAGGCATGATATTGAAACCTGTTCTCTGAGTTAAAGTTGACTTTTGTATGAAAATTTAAAAAAAAAAAGATTGTGAGAAACAGAACCTTATACAAAGCAGAGCAAAATTCTATCCTTGGCCTTGTGTTGTCTTGGGCCTCATGATTTAGAGATAACAGTGAAGTCAGTGAGTAGGGGACAGATGTACTAAAAAAAGTAAGGTTTTTTTTTTCCTTAGCCAAGGAAACACAGATAGTTTGAAATGGCAACCTCTTGTGCTACATGAAATAAGTATTACAAATGGAAAGGAAAGAGCAAACTGATTACCCTAATATTAAGAGCATCAAGAGGAACTTATAAATATCTTTGCGTGTTCAGCACCCAGTCCTGCACAGGGCATGTTAATTCTTGTCACAGAATTTGAAATTCATTAATCAGATCAGAGCCTTTGAGATGTTTCACACCTGCAAATGCATCAAGTGGCTAAACTTTACAGTCATTCTCCATGATATGACCTACATATCTCATTACAACACAGTGTTCACTAACAGGTGCTTCCTACAAGAACATTTGCATGAATAAAAACATGATTACTCTCATATATAGTGAATGTTAAAAAGTGTGCTACATAGAGATGTAATATCTAACAGGGGTTGTCATTTATAGTTATTCTTAATTCAGGGTAATTTTTAATATCAATGGTTAAAGGACACTTCAACATTTCCACTCTTAAATATCCCCTTTTTTTAAAGGATGAGTTGATGACATCATATGTATAAGTGGAATGCTTTCATTAAATAAGAAAAAAATTCTGTAGATAGATGAAAAACAGTTTTGAAACCTCTTTTATTTTTTAGACAATGTAAATACAAAACCTGTGTCTACCTAAATGCTTTGGAGTGTTAACCATTTCTGAGTGCTGAATTTTGGCTGCTTTAATGATGATTGTTCAGTACCCATACAAATGTTTTGGCACCAAGTAATATCTTGTTTGTTTGTGTGAATATAATCTGAAGGCTGCCACAACATCTAATAAACCTGTTTCCACTCAGAGAGGCATATAGACAGGAATAAAGGGCTGTTACAACACATAGCATCCAAAAAGAAATTCACCACTGCCAGTAATGAACATACACATCTTTTATTCAACTTCTGATAAATTTGTTGTGGTCTTTATAAAAGTGTGATTCAATGCCTCTCACATATATTGTAGTATATAGATGCACTTCAAGATGAAATGTACTATAACTGGTCTTACTTCTGCTATATCTTCCTTAAAAGTATTCCAAAAAATAACTCAGAAGAGAGTAGAGCAGAGAAAAGCATTGAGATCTGTGTATATACGCACATCAGGACTTAACAGTTTCATATCTTCTATGCTTCTAGTGAAGAAAATTCCTAGTGCTGTCTCCAAGGTCACTAGTGACACTTTTAGGACTAATCAGCAAGCTTTTAATGAAAAATCTTTGTCCTCCTAGTGACTCAAGTTCAAGTCAATCCAACCTCTCCATGTAAGAATTATACCAGTGATGCAAGACTCCACCCCAAATAAATCATCTGAAGTCAGACAACCAGGTAGAGAGGGCAATGAGGAATTTTTTTCACAGCAAACAGTTTTACACACATATCTGAGTGTAAGTGCATCCTTATTTAGATATGTGCACATATATCTATATATTAAACAAAATTATATGCTTACATGTGTTAGTATTTGTTTCCACAGTAAATGGAAGCAACAACGGCTATTAGTTATTCAACAACTGAGATTAATGCAGTGTTCTTCTACATTTGGAATACAGAAGAAGTATAATAATTAGACAGGTGTGGGATTCAGGAATCTCCAGAATGTAGACTAACTACTTAGTGTAGTATACAGAAATTGGCTGTAATTGTACACATATACACTTATCTATTTTTTTCTTTCTAGTGAGGCAAAGACACTGCAGTCCCCAAAGCAGAATTTTTTTTCCTAGTATGTTCAACTATTTTTAGCATTCCTCAGTGGTGCACCGAAAAGGAGAATTATTTTATCTCTGTGGGGGCCTGTGAATTTCATGCAATGTGGGCTTCTGTGAACAGAGTTCAAAATGTATTAGAAAAAACAGGTTAATTTTTACAGTAAGAGGTTGAAATTGTGAACTGCCCTACTGTGGCAGTGCGAAGCATCCCACAGATAACAGTGGGGGACCGAACTCCTAAGAGCTACACAGAATGTAATACTATTTACTGTTTTAATTGTGGGCAAGAACTCTATTCCTTTGTTGGAATTTTTAGTGCCCCTTAAAGTAGAAATAGGGTAATACTTCAAAATCTGCTTAACACATTTAATATCCTTAATTTGATGTTTTTACTTTCAGATTTGTTTGTATTCAAAATAGCAGTAATTGGCAGCTGAAGTTGAATCATAGCATCTGGGTTCTAGTCTATTCATGACATCAGTATATTTTTACTGCTTGTAAACATGCCCTCAGATCATTACAAAATGTCACAGAATTTGAATAACTAGAAAAAGCAGAGAATTTATCCTGCCATTGCTCCAAAGTCTACATGCAGCGTGTGCTGATGGTGGGGATCAAGTTAAAGACAAACTGGCCCAGAGTAAAGGCAAGAGCAGGACTTCTTAAAATTCTCTTCCTCCTCTTCCATCTTCAGTCTGGAGTTCAGACTAGTAAAGAGGAAAAGAAAAAAGACTTTGCAGTTACAACTGGTATGTAGACTGAGAAGGAAAAAGAGGGTTTTAGTCTGAGAAAGGGGAAGACCCCTTTCAGAAAATTGGAAGGATCTCTCTCTGCTGTCTCTTCAGAGGATTTTATTGAATACTACAGGTTTACAACATGCTTCTGTCAACTGTGTAGTCACTCTGACAATGAATGACATTTAATCCTGTGAGGGTCATACCCTGGGGGCTGTAAGATATTATTCTTATTGTACAGACTAATAAACTTTTTGTTTTGGGGCTGTAGGCATTTTTCCCCCAATATCCTTTTTCAATTTATGAAGAGAATTTGCATTGTAAACCTCAAGGCAAATATATACATATATTCAGACCTACACATGTACTAAGCAGAGGTCCTGGCTGGCAATTTAAAGGCGAGCCAGGAAAGCCAGCAACAGCATAGGTCATGGAGTCCAAACTCCTTGATGGAAAGAGGAAAAGTCCTAGCACCACAATAGTCAGATACTTCAGGCCAGAGCTAAGTCCTAGAGACATCAAAATGTGCAATTACAACCTAGCAGGCAGGAAGCCAGTGTGAAATATTACACATGCAATGACTACTTTGTATGCTGGCAAAATGCAGGACATATTTATAACTAAAGGAGACATTTGATTCTGAAGTGTCTTGAAAAATTGAAAAGCTCTTTCTTACTTGGTCAAATATTAGGGTGGGGGATTTTTTTGAAATTCCATTGGGGTTCATGGATTAGCTAAGCTAAACAGAGATTCATAATCAGTGTATGCTTCCACAGTGTTCTCCTGGTTCTGACTTTTACAGGTGGAGATAATTTGGTGATAGCTATGAAGAGCCTCAAAAGGACTACTTCTGAAAACCTACTAAATACCCCGAAATGTGAAAACTCAAAATACTAAAAAGTTAGTCTTTAGGAAACATTATCAAATTGTTTCCTAAAGGATATTACATGATGCAAAATAAGTAAAATTCCTATTTGAATAAGTTAAGATCAAATATCTTGTAGCCAGATCTCAGCTGTGAAGGGGAAACCTATATTGGTAAGCAGTAAAAGTTTGCATGTCTCTTGATTGTGGTATAAACAGAGTACTGGAGACCATGGCCTAGAAGTCCAAGCATCATACAAAAGCCTGAAATTTTCCCTTGTGGTGCTTGTTTCTATCCTTGGAACACTGTAAGTTCTTAGACATAATAATAATAATAATAATAATAATAATAATAATAATAAAAAACATTTAATATAAAGATCTCTTTTAGGTCACTTTTAGAAACCTTTATGAAATACCATACTTCTATCTGCAACTGGGCACTTAAGAGAAAAAGACATAGTATTCATTGCCAGTAATTCCTTAAAAATCATAACCTCCTTTAAAAGATATTTTGAAATAAAGATGTGTAAAAATATACGTATAAAACCATTACCATTTTCCATTTCCATTTCTTACCTAGGATAAATGTTATCATGCTGAAGAGAATCAGCCCCTATGACCTGGGCTTTTGATTGTACTCCCTCTAATTATTTGCAGAAAGGGTGCTCACTAGGAAAGGTAGTCAATGATTAATTTTATGTGTAGTTTCCTTCATTCAATGAAAATTTTGTTAAGTTCTCCCTAAAGGAGTATTTTAAAAAAATATTTGTAAAAATAAAGCATCTTTTGGACTTGAAACTCACCATCATTTTCACAAAACCATCAGGAGCTGTTAATATATTGATGAACATGTGGTGACAACATTAGCTATAAAATCCCTTTGAGATTTGCTGGGAAAAAAGAGATCTCCAGATTCAAGTAAAACTTACTGCTTTGCTAGCCCAGCATGAGGAATTCCTGATTCCCCACTTGTCTGTTGTGTTTAAATATTATAACTCAAATATGCTTACATAAAAGCTTATTGATTGGAAGAATCACTTGCTTTTTGTGCATTAGTTAATCAGGCTGCTGTTTTGAAATCTGTCCAGGAACCCACAGAGGAACCTTTCCTAATCCATCTGTTTAAGTCTCAAATGGTTTCACTGCTCCACTCACTTACCAGCACTGCTGGAATGTTAGTACTTTATGATTAAAGGATATTGTTGTTCTTTTCATCCATCATCCTGGAGTTTGCTATTAATAATACAATCCTTTCTTTCTTTCTTTCTTTCTTTCTTTTTTCCTTTTTGGCTGTTTCCTTAAAAAGCTGCTTAGATTTTCTGTTCTCTGTTTTGCCTTATTCAGATCAGTCATTTTCAGCAACGAAGGTAGATGGACAAAAAAATAAATCGCATCAGTGCTTTCTGGAAAATATGCACTGCCTTGCAGTATTTGAAAAATGAATGGGGGAAAGACGAAAGAAAATTAAGCTAAATGCAAGAGAGGAAAAGGTGGAATTGTAATTGGAGACATCAAACTATACAGAACTCTCTGTGACTCCAGAAACATGGATGAATTATTGCTTCCTACTCATAGTAATGTCTAAAAGCATTTTTTTCAGCATGTACTTGTGATTAAATTATATTACAGGGAAAAATATGAGATTTAATTTCTATTCAGGTATACTACAGTATGTGAAAAAGAGCCCACTGTACTTCTCTAAAATAGCTAAGCTGTATTTGGATATAACTGTTGATAGCAACATTTCAAATAAAATTAGGAACCTTCTTGGTTTTTCTATCTCTCTCTGAAGGAAAAGTAACTTAAGAAAACAATAAGGATTTTATTTTTTTCCTTTATAGGTGGATAAGAGTCATGGATGTTAAAGGAGACATTAATCAGGCTGTTGTGAAAGATCTGATACCAGCTTTGGTCAAAGGGGACGAGTGTCATCCTGAGAGTGCTCCTCTCTGGGACAGGAAACCGACAGAGCGAAGCCCTGAGAACATGCTGCGACACTTCATATTCAATCCACAGCCCTATAAAGAGATGAAAAATGAGCCTTGTCCAAAGCTCTTACCTCAGCACCCAGTGGCAAAAATAAAATGTGAGCTTGGGACCAGGCCTCTTTGAAGCTGATTTTTTCTATTTTTTTTTTAAACTCTCCAACAGGCCTCTGGTGGTTACAGGTATTGATCGTCAGAAAGTAATCTGTTCAGGTTTGGGGGCATGCCAGACTGAATCCTGGAGTACGTTCCTTCCTCTCCAAGGACACGTTGAGCTTTTTATACTGTCCACACTGGCATGCTTGTCAGCTGTCTAGCTTATTTGTCTCTACTGCTTTCCCTGCTTGTGGAAAGCATATAATTAAACCTCCCTTATACAAATATTATGCGTTACTACTCTAGAATTTTCTGCCAGTGCTGAAGGTTTTTTACCCCATTTTTTAACCCTCATTTTTCTTCTGTAATCATTATTTGGTTCCCTCTGGCTGCCTGCTACTTATTTGTAGTAGTACCATTCATCCATTGAGACTTTTCCATCTGTCACACAGTTTTGCTTTCTCTCCCCAGAAGCTTTCTTCTCCTACTGTGCCATGCTTGATTTTTTGGGTTTAGTTGCATGTTTGTATGCTCTTTTTAGTATTTTTAAAAATGTTTCAGTATTCAGAACAAATACAACAAGAAGAGAAAAAAAACCCCAACATAGCAAAGAGTAGCTCAAATCCAACACTGCGCACAGAGACAGGATGAGGAGACTGAGATTCCTGGTGAATTAAGGAATCAACAAATATAGCCAGGGCAGAACTGGTGGCCAGACCTTGTTCTCTCTGAATTGTTTTCATTGCCTTCAAAATCCTTCCAGATTTGTGCTAGATAAATAGGTGATGTCAGGAAATGTTGCATTCCCTCTGCTGTACTGACTCCCTTTGGTGTATTGATTATAAAGACTATCTGAGGAAAACCAAACATTCTGAGGTACAATACCGTGATTACTTAAAGAAAAGAATGTTTTAAAGTGCCAAACAGTCTGTTACTAAAACAAGATCATGGTCATAGCCTGCATTTAAAATTCAATGAGCATTTTTTGTTTGCAGATGTTAGATATTAAAGAAATGCAGCACTTGTTAGTGTTTCCCAGGTGAAATACAGGACGGGCTAAAGCCAGCAGCATAACCCTTCAGAATTATTGTTTTTTCGCCATGTATTTTCAACCCCTATTATGGTCTAAATGGGGAGTGTGTCAAGAAAATCTTAGTTTTTGATGTGAGCAAGAATAGCAGATTTTACAGCTGCTTTACAGATCTCTTGCAAGTGAATCAAATCTCAAGTCTTTAGCCTTGGAGGACAACTCACAAAATTACCTTTTTCCAATAATACATTTTCAATAACTCTTTATTAATTTTCTCTTCTTTTCCTCTTACACTTCTCACTGTATCTTCTTATGTTCTTGTTTTGAAAGTTCCTACAAGTTTATCGTGATTATTAGGATTATTAAAAAGTATGTGTTGTGTTTTGGAAAACGTTTTTTCTCAGTAGAAATGCTTCCATTGTTTATAAAATTGCTTCTCTGGCTGTATAGAAAGTGCTGATAGTCTCCAAGCAAACACAAAAGCTGTGTGTGTCCTTATTTGAATGGCACTGCCGTGAAAGTTTCCTTTGCTATCAGCTGCTTCACTGCACTGTTCTGAGAAAGAAGTGGGTGGAAAAAAATATCAGAATCTTTAGTATGCACTTGTATGGGCAGATGTCTGAAAATGTAGGTATTTTACAAAACTCCTATTTATAAATTGTTGTCCTGTGAAAGTAAGGGTCATTCAGACCCAGCTTTTACTTTACCTGAATTTTATTGTGCTTTGCAAAGGAAAATAAATGGTTCCTTTTCTGGAATAAATCATGAAAATAAAATTTAAGAAAATGAGTGAGAAGGCAAAAGAGGAAGGAATGTGAAAGAGACAAACAGCTCCTACAGTCCCTCCTGACCACTGAAAACTTTTCTGTGCTTCTTCTCAAGAATAAATGATTAAAAAATAATAATGGTGAAAGTGGTTTTTTGCATGTGTGTGTGTAATCACAAATTTGATGGTCCCACTGGAGGATCAGTGTATACCTATATCACTCAAGTTTGTCCTGCCTGCTCTGGAAGACCCTCAGTGGATGAAATTTCACTGTTGCCCAGGGAAACTAGCCCAGTGCTTTATTAAATCACTTTTTCTTTCAGAAACTTAAGTTTAGTACTTTTTTTTTTTTTTTTTACCCATAATGGATTAAGCAAATATATAATCATCTTCTACACTGTAGCCATTGCTCAAATGCCTCCTTCCATTTTCTTTGGTTTAAGGTTAAACAGGCACAGTTCCTTCAGGCTTTCCTCACAGGCCTGATTTACATTTGACTCCAGCTGATCCACTTCTTTCCAACATGAGGGCTCAGAGGTACGTGCAAACCTTCAGATTACACTTCCTGGGCTGCACAGATAGATTATTTCATCTGCCTTGCAGATGTTGGTAGGTTTTTTCCTTGTAGCCTCATCACATTCTTGGACACTTTTTTGAGGTTATTCTTAAATTTCTATTAATTTGTTTGTGTATACTGCAAAATGAAGTAAATTTGTATGGCAGTATGATGAGAGAAGTAGGGCAGGTACCTTACAGCTACAAAACCCAAAACCAACCCAGTTGGTGGATGTGGTAAACCAAACAAATGGCCTACATGCTCTACTGAGTTAGATTTTGGTAGTTCTGTGAGGAGCAGGGGATTGGATCCTATGATCCTTATGGGTCCCTTCCAAGTCGAGATATTCTGTTCTGTTCTGTAGAACTATAAGGGGATGGTGGGAATCTCTACATGTGTAGGAACACATTCTCATAACCTCAGAGAGTCAGGAGCTTGATGTGACAGGCTTGCTATTGGACCTGTTCTGAAAGTGCTTTATTCTCATATGTGTAAACTTAATGAAATGGAGAGGAAAAAGGAATAGAGAGGGTTTGTTGCTTAGCCTAGGAAATCTGTAGCACAGGGTGAAGGAATTTCACTATGCGCTGGGCTTCTATAGTCTTGGCAAGAACAGAAAAAAAAATAAAGTGAATACTGCACCCCAAATAGTTGAACAATTCTTTTTTTTTTTTAAATACATTTAATAATTCTAAATCTACACTAATGCCTAAAAGTGACCCAAGTGGTGGAAGCAGTCTTCATGGAGAAGTCTGGACACAAGAAGGACTGTGTGTGTCTTCAAGTGTATGATCAAGTAGGCCGTTTTTCATGTGAAGCAGTTATTTCTAAATTACTGTTTTTCAGTGGGATTGTGTACAATCCTTTGTGTACAGCACTAATCCAAAAATCTAGTTCTGTCTTTGAGGCTAATACTTTTTGCTTTTTCTTTTGCAATGAACTGGAGTGGCTCTACCTATTAACTGAAGATTTTCTTTTAAAGCTACTGCCTGTTTTTCCCTTCCTTCCTGCTTCATGCCATCACTTTAAGATTTCAGAGCCATAGACCAGAGTGCTTGTGTTAAATGAATATATTTGACAGGAGTTAAGTCTTTTGGGCATTGCAATAGGTTTTCCTCATCTTGGCATGTGAAGACTGAGAGTGTTCTTTGACACCAGCAGCAGAGGATGTGAGCACAGCAACTTTCAGGGCATCAGAAGTGTCAGCATAAGGAAAAATCAGCAAAAGTAGACAGTGTTGAGGTAATTTTCCCACACCGTGCCATGAATTTAGCCAACTGGTGCTCCTGTGAATTCTGGGCTGACAGAGTTTCCTTCTTTGTTGCTAAATATCACATAAAGTGTTCTGTCAGCATCAAGACTTGTTCACTCCCCTTATGTAGTAAAATAAAAATATATTCCTTATGCCCATATTTGAAATTTGAGCATAAGTTAAAGAAAAGGAAAAAAAAAAGGGAGTAAACCTTTCCAACAGGCCAAAACTGCATTTTGGAGGTTCATTTTTCAGAACATCACGTAGTCAATGCTGTCGAGAAGAGCTGAAGGCGAAAGATATGTAGGGCACAAGTACTAAAAATTGAAAATCTTACTCCCATTAAAATGCATGGGATTTCTGCCAGTTGCCATAGACATCAGTGGCAGCAACATCCTGCTATTTTTTTTCTGTTTTTACTTTCTGCTTTCCTCATCTTTTTATTTATTTTTGAATCCTGAGAAAATGAAGCAAAACACACATTGCTGGAATGGTTTCCAGGGTGTATATCAGAGATTTACTGATGTTATTAGGTTTACAATTATTTAGTTATGTTCCAAATTTCAAAATGATGATTAGAACCTATGGTCAGGAAGAATTATAGTGACACTAAGGTTAGAGACATCCGATCTTATGAGTACTGATAAATATGGTTATTTGTCTGAGTTTTGCTGCACCCAGCTGGGATTTTGCTAAGGTACTTAAGGGCAAAAGTGAAAGGCTGGGCTCTCTTTCTGTGTGGCACGAACATCAGACGAGAAAATGAAAGCTCTGAATCACCAGAGAGCTTCCAATTTTAGCATGGTTTTGAAAAGGAAGATTTCTGCACCTGAAGAATTTTGCATATATGCATTACTGACAAGGTATGACTGCACATTTGTTTGCACAGTATCATTTCTTCTGTTTTTCTTGTTCTATATTAAAATTCTAGCCTCTTTAGTAGTGGTATTTTGCATGTAATCTGGATCCAATATTATTGCTCTAATATGAGCCATGACCTTGAAATGAAGGGAACCACTGCAAAACAGGGTTGCAAAAGTTGGGAATTTCCTCTCCCTTTCAATGTCCCATAAATGTCTCCAAGTCAGAATTTCTGCTGCTTCTTTTTCTGCTTCAGCAGCTGAGATGCTTAGAGAGGTTGTCCTGCACCCTCCATCCCAGCCGCTGCCCATGGGACGGATTGATGCCCAGAAGTTTCCTCTCTGTCAGGATTTGTCACTGCCACTTGCCAAGAGCAAAATGCAGGTGCTAGGCTTAGGAATCCAGATGTTGGCAATAACCTGAGTGTATTCCTTGGGAATTTCTGAGTGGCTATTTCTATAAATATATCTCCATTTCTTTAGGACTTTACTCAGGAAAAGTATTGACTGAAAAGTGTCAAGAAACACAAAGACCTTGACTGGACTCAAAGCAGTAAAGGTTCAGAGTTGGGAATGACTTTATCCAGTATGGAAAGAAGCCTCTTAGTGTATTTTTCTCAGGTGTCTGACAATTGCCTAGATATCAATCTTTGACACTTGTATTTATCAGAATAAAGAATGTCCTCCTGTAACAGAAGAGGGGTCCTCAGTTTCCCCTTTCACTCCTCTTTCAGTCAGCGCTGTTCTGCAACTCTCATATAAATGGATTCATTTAAACTCAGAATGTTATATAGCTTCTTTCCCTTTAGGTGTTAATATTTTTTTGTTAAAAAAATGGCTTTAAAAGTATCTTCTTGTCCTTTTGACCTCTAATAAAAATGTCATGATTTTTCTCAGCATTTTAGTTAAAAACATGAAGTCAAATGGATTTATTGTGTGAATTGACTAAGAAAAAACAAGAAACCTAGATAATGTATTCCTGGAAAACTTAATTTCCTAAAAGTACAATATTTTTCTGTACCTCATAAATATTATACAGGATCAGCCCTTGAAAGTAAATAAAATGTAATTACTATTGATGCTTTATATGATGTTCAGCATCTTTAAATGATAATCCAGGATTAAATCTTTGTATAAAAGAAAGTAGTCTGAGTAATTTCACCTTAATTAGTGTGCCTTTTGTTTGTGTAACAACCTATGCCGATTTTTTTAAAGCAAGTTAAATACACAGAGTAAAACAAGCTGCAAGCACACAAGTTTAAGGATGATTAACACAGCCCTTACGGTGCTTCTCAATTATTTTCAGTATGGAAGGGTCGGTAGAGAAGACTGGAGAGATCAGTTTGGAAGGGTAGGTTACTGTAGAATGTGCGGAAAACCACAAACCATGTTGCAGTCTTTCTCATGATAAATTGTTGGTACCAGCTCTGGCAAAATAAAAGGATACCTTAAGCTTCTGTGCTTGCCGTGTAATCAGTTTTGAGGCAGCATTTTCAGTTTAGGGCAAGAAATTACTCAACCGTGTCCCCCTTCAACCTCTACCCCTGTCCCCCTCCCCTCCTTTTCTCCCTTTTTTTTTTTTTTTTTTTGTGTCACTGATAAAACTGTAACTAGGCTTTCTGGGAAAGTACATCATCCAGTGCTTCCCCACATCTTTCCTTGAAGTATTTCTTTTGTCTGTCTCCATTACACCCGTGTGCAGTGACACAATGTTTCTGCACAGTGGGAGCTTGCAATCTCTGAAGAGGCTTTCCAGCATTGCTTTTTAGACTGAAATCATTACAATCTTCAATAGGTACTTGGATTTGAAAAACTAGCACATTATTATTCTCTGGACTGTCTGGATGTAAAAAGAGGCTATTTTCTTGCTTCCTTTTATTTATTTATGTCCCTGGGTACACATTGCCCTTACACCTAACTTTAGTTTGTTTGGATCTCAATCGGAGCTGCAATTCAGATGTCTTGTGCTGTTTGTGTTCTTCTTTCATGTAAGGTTTTACATTATAAATGAGAACTCTGTCAGAGAGATTTATATTTTGGTTCTACTTAATGCTTTTGAGTTGCACATCCTTTTTTGTATGTGTAATTATCATAGTTATTATTATCACTAACACGGTGCAGCATATTGCATGGTATGTTACAATAAATGTTATGATGTGTAGCGTAACAGATGTTTGTTAATATGTCTATGATTTTTAAATGCCAACAAGTTGCATAGCTTCAGAGGACATTCAAGTTATCTCATCTGATATCCTCTAAACCACGAGCTGCATCTGTTGTACCAGTAAAACATTATCCTGAGCCCAGGGACTCAGGTTAGGTTAATTTGTCATGGGACACAACAGTTGTTTCCTCTAGCAAGAGGAGGAGAGATCAGGATTCTAGCAGCACCTGAGGACTGTGTTGTGAGTGGAAATGGATTTGGAAAGGCTTGTCCAGGTGATCCTGGCTATGCTCTGTGGCCCTTTCTGAAGAAAAAAAGGCTCCAGACTCCTCCTGAAGTCCTGCTGAACACACCAGAAAGGAAACTTCTCTCTAACCCTAAGCCTGGTGCGTGTTTACCCTGGACATGTGAGCAAGTGATGGTCAAACATCTCAGAAAGTTACGGGAATTAAAAGGATACAGTGCCAAAATGTCAGAGAACATGTATCAACCTTGTTCCTTTTGCGTAACAAATACAAATCCCCCCTCCCCCAACTTTCCATTTTGACTGTTTAAAGGCTGTAACTCAATAGAACATTAAAAATTCATAGTATAGACATTTCTAAAACATGCAAAATGGAAAATTCAATTTTTTTCATTGCTGTTTCAACCATATAGCAAGACAAGAACAGATACAGACCAGCATCTACGGTCTTTGTTTGATCTTGTAATGCATACAGTGGTTTTCTCTCAGAGGACCAACTTCTGGAGTTCCATTGAATGGCTACAGCTCCTGGAAAACCTATACGACAAAAGTTACACAGTCTTTCCAGGGGAAAAGCACAGATCAAGAGGATCAGGTGAGAACAGCCCAATTTGGAAATCACTCACATTGTATTTCTGAGTGATAGTAACAAAGATGCATCAGAGACATGGTTTGCTTAGAAGTAATGTAACCTTTAACCAGTTTTGTATTGGCCACAGTTGCAGAGTCTCTGGACCAAATTACACAGTTCTGAATAACTGTGGATGTCTGTTTAGTGATGTTCAGGAAATTTTTATTTTGATGGAATATTTATTTGCACTCAAAAGAAAGAAAATAAATCAGGCAAAAATTCCTGCATATGATTTTAAAAACTGTCTAAAATCCCTCTGATGCTCTCATTGCTAATAGGGGATAGAAAATTCATTGAGGCAAAGAGCTGTATTGTTCCCGGGCATCAGTTTGATCACTAAAAGACCAAGAGGTATCTTGAAGCAGTGAGAAGAATCAATTCTTCTATCCTGTCTTGAATTACTCAGGCCCAAGGAAAGAAGAACGGAGCACAGCATTTTCTATCAAAATGACAGAGTTGAGATTTGCTCTGTTTTCTAAGCAGTAAAATGCCTGTTGCATTTATTGATATGTGGCTCATGGTGTTTGTGCAGCTTCCCAAGCATCAGTCCCATCTTCCATTCATTTTGTGGCCTTTTGAAGGTGGCACAACCCTTACCAACCTAAATTAGCATAGAATGGGTGCTGCCAACTGTAAGCTACCACTGGAATGTCAGTGTACAACCAGGTTTTAATAAACATAAACACTGGCTTGAATCTGTGCCAGTGTCATTCCTGCTGTCTCTGGATAATGTAGCTCTGTACAGTAAAGCGTGTGTCATGTTTTCCTAACGTCTTGCAGTTACTCAGCATTAACCTGCTAGGCACACTGGGATTCTAAGGAACCTGGACAGGAAAACAAGCTACTGCTGAAAACAGCATGGGGATCAATATCTTGTATTACTGTAAAAATCCTTCTGGGCTTAAAACCTTATTTTCTTGTGTTTGGCAGGGAGCCCCAGAGAGTAACAAGGAGGGTGAATCACAGCAGTTGCAGCAAATGTGTTCCAGCAGAAAGTGTTCCTGGGTTTTGTGGATTTGAAGGGTTTTAAGGCCAGAAGGGGCTGTTGGATTGTCTTGTCAGACCTCCTATTTAGCAGAGGCTGTAGGACATCCTGGTATTAATCCTTGCCTTACATTCAGTAACTCTGCAAAGACAAGGCTGTACCGATCTTTACATCATTTTTGGCAGTGTTTTCTGCTGTTCTGATGGCTAATTGTGCTAAGTATGATAAAAGTGGGCCTTATTTTCTATTACTTGTCTTTGACTTCCAAAAATCAGATCTTACCATGCCTTATTTAGACTGAAGAAACTTTTTAATGCAATTTCTGATTTTTGTGAGATCAGCTTCTCTCTAACTCTTTCCTTGATAAGGAGAAAACTGTCTCAAGGCCTAAAATGAAAGATAGGATTTTCAAAATTTAATTCTTCTTATAATTCTTCATCAATTTGGACACATTAAATCACCTTAATGTTTTAGATTCCAAACATACACAAGGTGTGCAAGATATTCAGAGAGTTTTAAAGTATTAATATTAATAATAATGGTAATAATAATAAAATAATATTAAAAAAATATTCTTGCAACAAGGCACATGTGGGAAACAGCATATTTTACCCCCAGAAAATCAAATTTGAGAACTGTACTCTACAAGGCACCTGCATTACCTGAAAAAGTCGTACATTTTTCAGCTACACCTAGTTCAAGAAGCAGATGAGTACATGAGAAAGAGGCACCTTAAGAAGCCCCACATTTAAGGCCTGATCCAGCTCCTGCTGCAGTCACAGTGTAGGGGGGGGTCCACCGACTGCACTAGGGGTTAGATCAGGACTTTGCTGAACAGTACGACTGTTCTTTGCAAGGATGATACATTTAAATATGAAAAGTAATGAAGTAAGCATGGCAAATTGTGGTTTAGTTGGAATCTAATTTTCATAGCTTTTTTAAAAAAAATTAGAGATCAATATCTCTATTGTAAGTATAGAAATATATAAAAGTAAGATACAGGTAAAAAAGATGGCTGCATAAATTAAATTGTGTCTGCTGAAGTTATTAACATCACAAAGCTACATGTTAGAGGTAGAATCCTGACCTCACTGAAGTAGAAGAGATGTGCTGCCTCTAGAAATGTAAAATTTTCTTATTGATTTGAATTGGGTAAACTAAATTTTTCTTTTACTCCATTAAAGAGCATAAATTCAGTTGCAAATATAAACTTGGGGCAGAAAAATTACCCGTTATCATAGATATGCAGGGGAAGGAAGTGGGGAAATGGGGAAATAGAATTCCCTTTTGGTTCTGTTGAATTGTGTGTGAGGCCGGGGAAGCACTGTTTCATCTTGGATAGGTAAGAATATTCTCGCCATTTAAAAAAGGCATCATGTTCAAGGATGCACTGGAAACAACTGGAAAGCGGTGGATAAAGTCACCTAATTAAAGTCTTCTAAATTGTTTTCAGGATATAAGAGATTAAGAAAACCTGCTGCCTATCAGTATGCCACGACCACAGACAGCGTTGTCTGGTATGTTTTAGCGGTGACAATCACAGGTAAATCCAAGTGTGGATTTTTGGGTTGGAGCTGGATGTGACTTTATCAGCCTCATTTATGTATGAATTTCACCTAGACATTTAGGAATATAACTTAGTGCAGGAGAAACTCGTAAATGCTGAGAGTTCTGAATGCCTGTCTTCATTAAGGGTAAATAGCTCTCAAAATCTTCCCTGGATTTTTTCCTCATAGGGAATTACAGGTAGTTTTTCAACTTGGTATTTTAAATGGTAGGTTAGATATTTAGAGCTGGCATCTTGAATAATTACCTAGTGTCCTAAATGTTGTTAATTTCTCTTCTGTTACACAGGAAGGAAAAAGGAAAACACTAATAGGGTTCTTCAGTCATATATACTGAGAATTTTTCCAAACAGCAGAAATCTTTTCCTTTCAGAGGTCTGGATCATTTCCTGGTGCATCACCATTAATGTCTCTGTTTATCTCACTTAATCATAACTTTGAATATGAAGTAACTTCTAATAATTTCACTTTTAGCTTAGCACTGCAGAATCTATTATTCCAGGGCTGGAATCACATGCCATCTCAAAACCCAGCCAGTGCTGCGTAAGTGCTCTGAATGATGACAGATCAAGAGAAAGTGGGTCTGAATACATAATTGCTCCAACACACAGTTCATATTGGTGGATAAAGCTATGGACACACAATTAAGAAAACATGCCTGATAAAACAGTTCTTTTTAAATAGACGGGAATCAACTATAACTAGTTACAAAGGCTTGTGAACTTCCCTTCCCTTCCCGAATGTCACTGTCTCAGATTGCCTTGGCAGCCTCATGTATAGTGTTTGCTTCATGCATAATGATTTCCCTCTTTCCCCCCTTCCTTGAATGGTTTTGCCTTTTCGACTAGTTACTGTTACCACCATTTAATAAGAAGCCTTTCCTTGGCTTTCTAATCGAAAACTTGCTTTTATCTTTCTTCATAAAAGAATTGAAATGGCTTCTCTCAGGTTTCTGTAGCCTCTGGGGAGATAAGGACCCTGCGGTTAACAGGATGAGAGATTTTTGTTTAGAAATTTTTATTTAGACAATGAAAAATGACCTCTGTAAACTCAAAGCGATCTTATTTTGGGGCTTTAGGCTTCTGGCAGATAAATCAATTGGGCCCTTGGGACAGCAAAGGAAAAACCTTTGCAGTAACTATGTCAGGACAACGCAATAGATTTGTTGTGAGGATGCAGTTGTGTTGAAGGTAGAATGCACTTAAAAATAAATATCATTTTATTTTCTATAAAATATTCAGGATTTGGATAGTAAGCTTTTCAGCTGCCACAAGAAATTTTTTTGTTTGTTTGATATAAAATTGAGAAAAAGCCTGATTTCTTCTGGGAAAGGGGAAGCAGAGGGAAGGGAGTTGGGGGATAGAATGGAAAGGTGTTTTAACAATTAAATGTTCAACTGCACAATAAGAACTTATGAAATTTTATCTTCTCTACTTCTCTTTTAAAACAACAACCCTTTTTGCTGATATGAAAGTCTCCTCTCTGAGTACAAGGCCTTGATATTTTTGTTCTTAAATTTTTTTAAAATGATTTAATTATTACCTAGCTGAGGCTATGGCTTCAACAGAGTATCACAACAGTTTTCACACCCATGTGTAACCCTAAAGAACTTTTCAGATCTTCACAGCATGAACTTGCAGAACATATTTGCTCTGAAGAACAGGCGTAGCGTTTTGCTGTGCTTTCTCTACCTGTTTCATGCAGAGTGCAGCTACAGAGTGAAAAGTTATGCAGACATAAATTGCAAATTTGACAAGGGAGCAAATGAGGAAACAGATGCTTAACTAAAATGTATTGATGTGCAATTGTCAGTGAGTTGGTGGGTGTTGAATAACGCAGTTAAGATGCATCAATGAAGCCTTATTTCCTCTTAAATAAAAACTAATGTAAATAGAATTGGAGAGTGTGATACAAAGTAATGAAAAGCAGATAAATGCGTGTGAAGCTATTGTCACCCCACCAGATGCAGGCTGACATTTGTTTGTGCAAAACACCCACCCCTGGCAGCGGGCTCTCAAGCTGCCACAAAGAAGCAAGGTCTGTGGAGCAGGGTGTCTTATGGATCCAGTTTCCCACTAGGAGGCAGCTGGGTTTGGAGAAGTGGCAAGTTATTTAAGGTGCTTGGTAGTGGTAAATGCCACAAGAACCTTCATTACCATCTACTTGGTTAAGGAAGGCATGACACAACAGGAGAGTAAGTTTGCAAGTTCGATGGTTCTTTGTTACATGAGTGGATTGGGGATTTACATCCTAAGTAGTGCTGCTGTTTCAGTTTTAGTTTATATTCAAAACCAATACAGCTTCCTATTTCTCTCATTTTTTTTCCTCAGGAACAAGACAGCTTCAGATAAAAATCTAAGAAATTAACACAAGGGCCTTTTACACCATAATGCTGCCATGTGACCACTTAGCTATCATCTACTTGTGGCTTTTTTTCAGAACATAAAGTTAGCCACAAAGAAGCACTTACCTGGATTCCTCAGTACCCTTCAGCCTACCAATAACACTGGTGCCTTCTATATCTCACTATACCTGGGGCAGTAAGCCTTCTATATCTCACTATACCTGGGGCAGTAAGATACATGCTTGTAAATAAGGTATGAAATATTTTATCAAAATAATAGCAATCAGCATAACTGAAGGACACACATGTATTCACTGTGAAACAGTAAGCAGAATCACCTTGCAGTGAATGAAACTGAAATGAAGCAAAGTACCAGAAAAAAGGGTTACTTATAGGGTTTTAATACTCCAATCACTGATGTTCCAATTTCTATTTTGCTATTATGTGAGAGAAGAAAGACTTTTTGAGAATGTTTCCGTTTTTTCTCAAGTTTGCAAATATTAACATTGAAATTCAGTCCAAAATTCCACTTTTAAACAGAAGAATCTCTTCAGAAAGCCTGGCAGTGCAGTTAAACACAGCCCAAATACATTAATTCTGGGATAGCCAATGTTCATTGTGCACATCTCTCTTGCAAGACAGAGACATTCCGGAAGAGTGTCCTTCTATAGTTTTATTTTTAGCTTTGCCTATGAAACCAAGGGCAAATTGTATCCTTTTTGATAAATAAATGTATGTTTATGACACCAAAGAATTGCGTGCAGTCACTGTGTGTGCAAGTGACTTGTTTTTGAGGCTAGTAGTCCACCATTTCGTGTTGTTTGAACCCCATGGATTTCTGCTCTGTAGTCTTAAAGCATTTTGTGAACATTAGAGCATTCAGCCTTGCAGCCTTATGACACAGACAGGCTGCAGTTTTGCTTGCAGTGTAACACGGTGGTGGTCAGCACAGGCCCCTGAAACGCTTTTGCCTTGTGACCAGTTTGGGTTTGGTTCCCATGCTGTGCTTATGCTGCAAGGAAAGCAGTTGGGCTCTCCTCACATGAAACGTTAGTAGAAAATCAAATGTATGGCAAGACGAGAAAGCAAACTGGGAAAGACTGCTGGGATCAACAGCGTTTGGCATCTTGGATACATACTGTACATTTAGCTGGGCTGTGGAGAAGCATGGTTCCTTCCTAAGGAGCCACCCTTACTGTTCTCCTCTGGGTTTTTTTCCCTTTTCTTCCTCTTCCTTTTCTCCTCTGAGATATGTGTGTGAGTTTGCTGTAGGGTTTGCTGCAGGTTTGCTGTAGTTTTGCTGGTCTTTTTGAAATCAGCCCTTTCCTAGAAGAGTGATTATTCTACTCATACTTCATAATTAGCAAATTTATGTTCCCTTACTCTTTCTGAGTGCTTTTTCATGGGGCCCGAAATTCCATTTCTGAAGGCATAACATTAATAAATACAGCAGTTAAGGATGACAGCAGAATGGAGCTCTTGTGCTTGATGATTAGAACCTGAAAAGTCCTTCTAGACTTTACATTATGGGTCTGTAATGTTATTTAACTTGCTTGCAATCCGTAGTGAAGTTCCAGTGTAAAGAGCTGAAGACATCTGGCTCCATCCTGCTGGTCTGTTTAGCTTTTTTTTTTTCTGGAAACCTGGCTGATGTGCTGTAGCCTAAAACCAGTGTTTGTGCTAACACATGAGTCTACACTGATGCTAAGGAAGTTTAGGTTTAACTGCATGCTGGTCTAGCACAAAAGATTAGTGTGGACCACAGCCTGAGAGATTCTTTTCCAGTAAACCTTGTCAGCACTCCCATTTTAGTGCCTCTTTGTAGCACAAGAAGAATGCTGAGGGATGTTGGTACTAATGGTAATAAACCTCTTCAATGCCAAGGAGGTAATTCTACAAAGCTACCGTCATCTATTTCTGAGTTTTGAACTAAGAACTAAAGAATATTTGGTAAATGGCTTCTCTTTTCCAGTGGAAGCTGGCCACTATGTAACTGTAATGGCTACTGGGAAAATGCTTTCCAAGGAATTTTTGTAATAAAAAAAAAAAAGGACCCATAGTGAGCTGTAACAGGTAAGGCAGCAAGTAATTTCCTTTCTAAATTTTTCTACATAAACAATGTGGGCTGTAATAAAAAGAAAGAATTTGTCTATGTGAACATTTGACTTTCTCATGAAAGATTTGTCTGAACTGGGCCCTCTTGCTGGTTCATGTCCACATAACTCATCCTTTACAGTCATAGACTGATGTGACACAGGGTAATAGAAAGTGATGCATTGCCTGAATTTAAAGGAACACGGACTATTTCAGGATCGGCTGTGCAGTATGAGATCTGTATCAGATTTGAAACAAAGCTAACCAAGCAGACAGAGCAGTAAGATATCTATAGCATCCATTAATCAGTATATACTATGCTGTTGCTGGTTTCTTTTTTTCATTTTGGCTTTTCTGTCTGTGTTCACCATCTAACATGATTTGCTCCATGCCTTTTTAAAGAGAAGAAATATACAAGGTTACTTGGGAAACCATTTACAAATATTTTCTCCTCTCTGTTCTTTAATTTCAGTGCAAGAAATAATTCTTTTCTAACCACCAATACCACACCAGAGTATCACCCATATGACTACATAAGCTTATAGCTATCAAAACACAAAGAAGTCAGCATTTGTTGTTGTTGGATTGTGTTGTTCAAGTGTTCTTTCTGTATGTGTGCACTTGCACTTTCGTGCCTTTGCATTTGACAGGATATAATGATGGCAGTGCCCACATGAGAACATTCCTACAAAACCTACCTTGTCCTTAGTTAGATAAAACAGTGACATTTGTTTAAATTTCCTTTCATATTAGTAAACTTGGAATCCCAGATTCAAGTTCTCAGAGAAACAACATAGCTCTTCATCACTGAATGGCCAATGCATTTTGCCGTGGTGTATATTCAGATGAGATCTTAAGAACTGAGTTTCTTTAAAATCTATATGCTTCTGAGGGGCTAAAGCTACACTGTATGCTAGGAAAATGTTTTGTATTATTGTCCTCAATATTCCCCTCTGGAACCTACTTGAGAAAATGGACAGAAACTTCAGGCACTCCTTATTTGTCTCCTGAAGGAACAGCCATCAGTTCTGGTGCTCTGCTCTCTTCCCTCCAACAGCTAAGAGCTTACTTTGTCTTTGCATCAATTTGTCCTTTACCTCTGTTTAATTCAAGCTCAGTTGTACTATATCCAGACATTAGAAATCTCAGTAGAAATACTGTCTTGCGGTATGACAGCCTTGGTGCAGAATACTTCAGTGGACTGCTTGTAGTAACAAGTCTGGTATTTAAAAAAAATAAGTAGAACTAGGTTTTTGTTTTGAATTTGGTTAATCTGTAAGCCCTTTGTTAGAAATACCATGGAGGACAAAGCATTTTTCTGATGCATTACAGAAAGCATTACAAAATATATATACTTAAAAAAATATTTTTGTCGTATAGTAGTATGCCTTCCTTCAACTTAGAAACTTCAAATTGTGCCTCCTCACTGTTCTGTTACCTTCTGTCACCCCTCTCTCGGTATGGTATGTGTTTTAAAACATTTTTCTAGGAAAGTTCTTATTAGGAGCACCCTAACAATGTTAATCTTCCATATTGCTTCTGCCAAAGGACTACTCAGGTTGCCATATTATGAACCAGAATAATATGAACCAGATAATCATCAGCATAGTTTGTTTAAAAGAGCAAAACTTTTTTTTAAAGTTGTCAAATGTTGTGCATGAGAGATATTTCATGTTAAGAATCTTGCTGCTGAGATAGATTATTGTAGTAGAGAGAGCACAATTCTTACACTTAGCACAAATTATGCATTTATCAAACAAGCAAAGAGGTTGTGTACCTTTAAAAAGTTTTCCTTAGCAGTGTATTTCATATTTCCTTAAAAAAATTAATGCTACTTTTTCCATAGTATTGCTGTGACATTGTGTACTATAAAGTTTTAAAGCCAGACACCTTCTAGCAATGAGAACTTCAGAAGCAAAGCCTGCTGAAACCATCTGAACTGCTTCAAAAAGAGCATCCTCCTCTCAGGGATCAGCTATTTTTCCCAAGTTTGAAATTCTAACCTGGTAAATAGCATCAACAGGGGACTTTTCCCCCAACTCTTTTGGAGAACCCCACAGATATGAATATCTTCAAAGGAGGATCTGTTAAAAAATGTAACAGTCTTCAAAGGGGAAACACCACCCTCAGCAATCTGAAGTTCTTTAAAGTGGGAGCCCACCAGCACTATGAATCCTCAGAGGACTAACTCCCAGAGCACTGTGGAAATTTGTAAGAGAACAAGCCCTCTCTCCCAAATACCCAGTAGGCTATTATTTTCCTTTAAAAGGACTCTTACATGTGTACATTTATAATTACAGAAAGGGTCTTATTTAACCAGAGCCCTGTAGAACTCTCTTACTTTTAAAAACAAATATTGATTAAAAGAGAAGAATGACAGAGGAAGACAATTTGACTTTGCTATTTTCCTTTTTCTTCTTTTATTTATATCTGATCTCAATATAATACACCAATAACACTTGGCTCGTGTAGCTCTTTTGATCTCTGTAACTCAAAAGAATTCTCTGAGAGTTGTGAAGAAATCTTCTCTGAGCACAGTTATCCACTTATACTGCTGGTTAACTGGGAGTCCAAATACTCTGGCAAGAAGCACATTTATCACTTGTGTAGCATTGCTGGGTAGGTCCTTTCAAGAGGTACTTTCTCAAATAAATAGTCGAGGGTTTGGGGTTCTGCCCCTCCCCCCCCCCCTCCTGCTTAAGAATTTNCCCCCCCCTTCTGCTTAAGAATTTTATTAGGTAGGGGTAGCTAATGTAGGCATTAAAGCCATTATCAATTGCCAGATTGATTTCCTTCCAGGCACATTATGAATGTCCAGATAACTTGGGCATTGAGGCCAGCTGTCTCCAAGAGAGGAGGGATGCTGAGGTGGCTTGCGCTACTCACGAGCGTCCTTGGGTGCATTTCCAGGTATGGATGGGGGCATGTCCTTCAAGCAGGAGGGAATTTACCACGGGCTGTTGGGAGGGAGAACAGCCCTGTTTTGCTGAGATGGAGAATGGCTTTCCTGATGAAAGTGCCTGTATCAAAGCCAGCATCTGAATTCAGTTCTCCTGAGTCCCAAATTTGTGGGTTTTTTGCATATTTTTGCATCATCCGTCAATAATACAACCACGTAGAACAGAATTTTTCCTGACCCCCAGGGTCTGTGAATGTTAAACCCAAACACTGAAATTTACTAGTAAAATTTCTGACTTGTTGAAGAAATGATAGGAATAACTAAATTTTACTTGTAGAAGCAAAAATGTCATACTCCATTCATGTATTTATTAGCTTCTTCGCCTTCACAATGCTCTATGATTTATAGTTTCTAATGCAACTGTAAAATCTGAACCTCTTGTATCTTATGTTTAGTGATATTTGATGGTTTGATTTCCTGCTACTAAGCTGATCCAAAAATGTGCCAAGAATATGATGCCTGATAGTAGCTTCATCCTCTACTATACGGAGGGAAAAAATCTTTTGCAGTATATGATAAATATCTTTACACTTATTTGATGATAGAATAGTATTATATTTGTCTTTTTTATTTTTTTTTCTTACTAAAAATAGCGTCTTCTGTTTGGAAGTTACTTAGATGTATCCGGTGGGTGATGTTTGGGTCTGATACCGATAAATACATTTATCCCATCAGCAGACTAGCTGTGTGCTGCTGTGATGCACTGATAGTTGCAGCAGTGTGTATATCCAGGAGCACCACTGGCTAAATCTAGTTGCAACATGTGAGGGAAAGAAGTGAACAGACAAGTCAAAGGATACTTTGATAGCTCTGAGCAGGCTGCAAGGAGTCTTTGACTAGTTAGAGGAATTTCCTTGTGTTGTGAGATCTGACAATTAGTCCCTCTATCCAGATGTGACTATCTATTGCTAAATTTCTTTTTTGCTAGCATTTATGCCAGGTGGGACAATTTGATAGAAGAGAGATAACTATGTTCAGAGCAAGCTTTCCATTGCTGCAAAAGTCTCATGGAGTCCAGATGTCAGAAATGTGAACATAGACATTGATGTTCTGCCCAGGAAATCCCGTATTTGGATATGAAACCTAAGAAAAAGGACAAAATTTGTGGAAGTTTAAACTACTTGCTGAGAACATTTGCTCTCTGGATTCTGCTAAAGCAGACTATCCCAAAATACAGAACACAAGCTATAACAAACCATAATTTCAATGTATAGTATGAAATGCTGTATTCATTCTTGATGGAATTATGTTGCATTCAACGGAGTTACATCTGAGACAAATACAATATGGTTATTCACAGGAGCTGGGAAGAATGTTTTTTTTCCAGTGAATCTTACTTAGTATTTGTAAAGCAAAATTTACAAAGCTACTGAGAGAGGAGAAAGGTGCAGAAAATGGCTGTAATACCTGTATTTTCCTACTCTTATTTTAACTGCTAATAGCATAGAAACCTTAAACAATAGTTTTGAACTGCAGAGCATTTGGCAGTTTAAAACAAAAAGCCATCATGTTTAAAAAATTAAATGTTTGAGGCACGCTGTAATGTTCAAGCCCAAAAGGAAAATAAGAAGACTCTAAGTTTCCTGAATCCTGTCCCAATTATATTTCATTTAATAACACTCAGTGAAATATCTGGTGGCAGGGGAAATGAAACTACATGATTTTATGGGATCATTCATCAAGAACTAATTGAAGCTTTCATACAGTTTAGTGCTGATAAAACACTGTAACAATAAACAATAACAAAATTCACCAGAGATGGATTTGTTTTGCCGTGAGGAAAATGGTTCGGTTTCATCCTGGGGATTCCTGGTTAAAAGAGTCTCCAATTTAAAAAGGGATAAGCACAGGCTCCTGTGCATAATGACAGAGTGGGAGCTGTGGCAAATGTATTAGTATTGCTCCAGTGGAGCTATTCTCATTGTAAGTATCTGCTATTGTGTGTGGCTGAGGCAGGATGCAGAACGACCAATAGGATTTTTTAAAGTTTGATTTTTTTAAGAGTTCCCATGTAGTTTTATGAAAAGTAAATTACAGCTCTAGCACAAGCAACTGAATTTCTGATTTCAAAATTACTAACTAATCTTAGTTTTATTGACTGCAGAAAAATTGTTCTATCCTATATTTCTTCACATAATCAGGTTAGTCTTACAGTGATAGTTCTTTTTAACACATGCTAGAGTGATACCTTGTCAATACTTAAACTGTTGAGATAAAACATATTGTTTCTTTATTTCTGATCTATTTTTTGTCTGACCAGAACATTTTGGCAGTCCAGAAACACAACAAGGATTATGAAGAATGTATTAATTTTGATTTAAAAAAATGAATGTTTCATCAATCTGCACTGGGAACTCAGGGGGATTCCTAGGCAGGTGGCACTATAGTTCAGGGGTTCCAGACCTTGCCAGGCCAACTCAAGCAAATCATTTCTGTTCTTCTCTTCTCATCCTCCTTCTGCCCTCTTATAGTACAAATCCTTCTGGGATCAGGAAGGTTCATGCCACCTGTCTGTAGAACAGTGAGCCTGTTTTTTAATTATGAGGCAAAATATCAGATAAGTGATATCAGATTTTATCCTGGATCATACAGCAGGAAACATCATGCTTTATGACTTTCCAACTAATTGATTTTTCTGGATGATCATATCGGAAAAGGGCAGGAGAAGCAATCATATTTCGATAATTAAGGCCACTTTGGCATTTTGCTTATTGGAATTAAAAATTATATATATACCTAGAAACACCTTCCTGAAATTTTAGTGGCTATTTTGGGGTTTTTTGGGCTTTTTTTTTTTTATTGGGGGGGATGGGGGAATTGTTGGGGTTTTTTTTGTTTTTGGGGTTTTTTGGGGTTTTTAAAGGGAAATAGAAGTCTTAAAATATCATCAAATAATATTTTGAGTCTACCTTCCCTGTGTTCGGGGTATATTTTTCCTCTGAGATACACATGTACAGATCCATCACCTTAAAACAGTCACTTCTATCATGCTCTGTTCTATCATGTTGGCCTTTAGTTCACCTGCATTGCTGTTGTAGCCATAAAAGCTGTAAAAGGGGGCTCAATCAGACTGGTGATCGCTTTATACCTCGTGCTGGGTAACTTTGATGGACCTTCAAGGTAACTTTGATGGACCTTCAACACTCAGGCTGGTTGGGACTGCAATTGTAGAACTGTAAATGTAAAATAAGGTTCAAATTTTGGCCAGCCAAAGACTGTAATGAATTGAATCTACTTCCATATCTGTCCTGGTTTGAGACAAATTTGGAGGAAAAATGTCCGAAATGAATATCCCTCTGATAGAAGGCGAATTTCAGCAGTCCCTCTCCCACCAGGTTCAGAAAGAAATTCCTTGGAGGAAAGTGAAAAAAAGCCTATTTATTTAACAAGCAAAGTGCATGTAGGCACAGCAAAACAATAATGTTAAATAATAAAACCTCTTGCTGCATAGAAGACCTGAGAAGATTCAAAGTCCTTTCTGTGGGTGTGGCTCTCTCTCCAGAGCTGGGGTGTGGTGTGGGCCCCTTGGGGCCACGGTGTGGGGCCTTCCAGTGATGTTATGGCTGAACAGTCCAGAAGAAGAAGAAGAAGCCAAAGTCCCAGGGAAAAAACTTTCTTGCCTCAGCTCGCAGGCTAGCTAAAAAAGCAAAGAAGTTTAACTCTCCGTCTCTCTCCTGAAAAACAGAGCCGAAAGCTGGCTAAAAGCAGGAAGGTGCTATTCCTCTGCTCTGTAGCAGCAGGAATGCAGGGGAGTGTATATCTGTGTCCTTGAACACAAAACCGCTTGGATTTTTTTTTTTTTTTTGGTTCCCTTTCTCTTGGACCCATCTTAAAGACACAGAAAGGCACAGGATGCATGTCTGGCATACAGCAGGCGATAGGGGACACAGCATCATAAAGTCACCCCAAGACAATATCTCAGAAGATGCCAATACGAGTTCAGAAATATTTAATCTGAACTTAAATCAGAGATGATATATAAATTAAGTGAACACATGAAGACACAATACAGCTATGGCTGACCAATCTTTATTTAATGGTAGATGCCTTTTAATCACTGGTAGGCAGAGCTTGGAAGAACTCTAAGCTATCAGAGTGTTACATTTACCAAATATTACTTTTCTCTATAAGTTGAACTGATATTTATCAGACTATGGCTACATTTTCTGCATTTCATTTACTCCAATAAAATTTACTAAAATTAATAACATGATATTTCACATTATAGTAAAATAAAAAAGTTGTAATGTATGGATACAGCTGTTTTCTCTGGATATATAATTAAGAAAAAAGGTTGCTTTCAGCAGTCAGCCAAAATGATATCTTTAGGATTGTCTTTTACAGTTATTTTGAGGCTTCTGAACAGTCATATATTCCAAGCATTTTGCACTTCTACTGTCTAGTTAAAGTTTCCTTTTTCTCTTAAATTTTCAGGGCCTCTCTTAATGATCTTTCCATTGTTTCTGTATAAAGACTTCCATCCTGGCCAGCACAGGCCCAAAACCATAAAACCCAGGGCAGATTCTCAAGGGGGAAGATGCACCAAATCCAGACACCATCATCTGGGCACAGAGATGATGCAGTATTTGGCACTGTCTCTGGGGAGTATTTGTGCTCTAATTGACTGAGCTATAACACCTACCTCTTCCATTATTCATACCTAAAAAAAAGTAGGAATGGAATGAGCAGATGAGCCTGCCACCACTCCACCTGTCCTTTCCTGCTCTGCAGTGGCTGTGCCCATTTCTGAGCACAAGCTTCAAAGCGAGGGATACAAATTCCTGTGCTGATCTGCCACAGGAACTTTGGCTGACAACTTTCATCTCTATTTTTTTGCTTTGCCAAATCTTCTGGAGGAAAATTTTGTGTATCTTTGAGATACATTATTCTTATGCATAGTGAGCGGACCTTTCTCTTGATTTTGATGGGACTATTCGTAATACCTCTCTGATTCCCACAGAAAACCCACTCTTTATTAAAAAAGCATGCACAAGCCGTCCAGGCTTTTCAAAATCTGAGTACTGCATGTATCTCAATGAGTATGTGCCCTGATGTTTTTACTTTTAAATTCTACATGGCTAACTATATTTATTGAACTATCATCTAATTTTGTTTTAGTGCAAGAAGCTAACTTTTGGCTTTTGATAACTTTCAGTGTTTTCACTGAGTTGTAGGCTGGTTTTCAATTTGCCCAGAAATGTCTGTGAACTGATTACAACTGATCACAATTAAAGTACTGTTAGCAGGTAAAACAAGAGGAAGATTTATTTCTATCTGGTATTATTTTAATAGGTTTTGTTTGTTTGGTTGGTTGGTTTTTACATTTTGTGTTTGTTTATTAACTCAAATTAGGAAATATATTAAAAAAAATTAAAAGCTCTGGGAACTCCTGCGAGCAGCATCAATAGTTTCTATCCAATGGCTGTTGCTGAGGCTGCCACTGAATTTTCACTAGTATCCTTACTAGTATTTCACTGAGTATCCTAAAATTTAAACTTTGATTCAGAAAAAACATGTGGGCATATCATTAATTCCCACTGATGTAGACAGGTGCCTAATTTGCAGGATATATTAGGAGTACTCAATTGCTCTAAATTGAACACAGGCTTAAATGCCTTACTGAATAAACCCTTACCATTGAAATCGAACCATGGAAACAATTCAGCTGCACTGGAATCAGCCACACTTATCTATTATATGATGAATGGAAAGCTATCTGAAGGGTAGCAGTTGTGGCACTGATAATATAGGTGCTTGAGGAATGGAAGCGATTGCATCAAGATGTGCATGTATGTGCATTCTTTTATGGGAAAAATAGGTGTAAAATTATACATAATGAGTAAAAATAGGATGCATTTTTGTGTAAACTCCTCTCATGTACAAAAATGAAACAGAGAGAAATCATTCTTTGTTACTTCTCATCTATAGTTATTCTGATACTTCTAGGCTGGGAAATTAATATGGGAGCAATGTGAAAAATTTATCAAGTGGTTTATCTTTCTATATTAGTAATCAACATAAGTATTCTATAGTGCTTGCCACTTAAGCACTTTGAGTCGTATGTACTTGAAGTTCTGCATGTCTTATATGAACATAGACTTTTCCTAGCATGTGCTGTGCATGCTTGACAGGACAGGGAGATAAATTTCAAGCTGTTTACTATCTACCCACCTTCAGCTTGGCAAGTTTAAACTGTTCTAACTTCTGCTGAGTGACTTTTGATATTTCATAAGGAAAGAACAGTACTCTGTATATATTTTTATTCTTCAGGTCATGTTTCTTGAGACAAAGCAAGTTGTAAAGAGTCTTAAAGTAATGCACATATGCACCTTGGCGATCCTCCCATGCTTACAAGATCCCTACGTGGCTAGAAGTCAATTTTACTATTTATTTTCCACATCAGATTGTATAAACTAGAAAATGAGGAACGTGAACATTAAGCATAATGTATTATACTGATATCTCCTAAAATGGTCAGTAGTGGAATTTAGGATTAAATGTACCTAATCTAACTTTCAGTGCCTGCAGTGGCAATGTCTATATCCAAGTTCATCATCCCAGATTCCTTCTTTAGTGGAATGGCACTTCCATGTCCATAGCACTCTAAATTAAATCTAGGGATATATTTTTGGCTATAACTAACATCATATTACAAATATCTATACTTAGTCAGATAAAAACTATCTCTGGTACCTTAATTATATACTTTCATCACAGACCTTTTCTTTACGGAAAGAGCTGTCACTGGGCAAGCACTGATGCTGCTCTTACAGTGTTTCAGCTTCTGTTTTGTGTGGCAGAAATAACAGTAATATTTGAGGTGGTAGAATAATAAGCAAGTCAAATAAAGAAAAGCCCTGGACTTACCTGGGCTCCTTTAACAGAGGCCATATCTGACTGTTCTCTTCCTCTTTCAAAGATAAACCGGAATGCTTAAAGACAGGAATGAAAAAAAAAGAAGACAGGAATAAAACACGGAAATAAAATACTCTGTGTACAAGAGTAGATAACATAAATAGAAAAATGAGACCAAATGGGCTCACTTTCATTCTTTCATTTCAGCAATTGTATCACAGCTAGAGGAAACTCTACAGCAGATATCTGGTTCAGAAAAGTCTATGGTGTAATCTACCACATAACAGAACACTCCCTAAAAATTGCTTACAACAAGCTAAAATGCAAAAAAACCCACTCTACAACCAGAGTATGCCAGAAGAAGAGAGGACATCAAACATATCACCAAATTCCTAAGTGGTGAGTTAGTATATTAGAGAAAATGAAGATAGTACAAAGCAAAAGGAAAAGAAAACTACCTCGAACAGTAACTATGAGTGACCTGGTGAAAGCAATTCCTGCTGACATAAAATCTGGCAAATGGTTTAACCTTGAGAAAGTGAGCAGGATCCCAAAGGACACACCCAGCTCACCTTATTGTTTTACAGGAATCCACCCTGCTGTCTGCCTTGGATTTTTGCCACTTTCCAGGCCCCGGGAAAGTTTTAAAGACTCACAAATTATAGCTAGTCCACACCTCAAAGGCTCTTCCTGCACATTTTTACTGCCTAAAAAACCCATCAGGAAGACTAATAACACCTAAAAAGTATTATGAAACAACAGAGCTGCAGGTTCATTTCAATTCCTTCTAGAGACACTGTGACATCAAGTGCCCCAGACCTCCAGGTCCCACTCCTTTCTGCCTGCTGTCTCTGTGCTACAAATTACCAGAGACAAGGAGGGTACAGCAGAAATACTATTATGTGCACACCCCTTTTTCTGTTTGTTGCACGGTCCCTTCCCTATTTCCAGTCTTAATTTTAACACATTCCTTGACTTGTTAATCTGTTTGCGAGACTACTCCAGCGTTTTACCAGATAACTAAAAAACAATCTCAGATGGAATAGTTTTAATTTCCAGTCTGAATTTATTTGTGACCAATTTGTAACCATCTAATTGTGTGCCTGCACTAAATGGGAGTTTTCCCATTGAGTGTAATTGGATCAGGCCCCAAACCGCAAAGACAGCTGCTCTTATTACAGCGTGGAAAACAGGCAGGGTCTGAGTGTTACTGCATAATGACAGCAGTAAATTATATTCCAAGGGCAAGATCAGAAGCTGGTGTAAATCAATACAACTCAACTGGCTTTTAAAAAGTTATATCAGTGTGTGCAAGCTGCTAGTTTGGCCCAAACATTTTCTCAGTAGATTTTAAAGCTCATCCTGCTGCATAATACATGCTAGGGAATTACTTCCAGAAGCTCCTGCACCAAACTTAAACCATCTGACTGAACCCAGGCTTGTATTTCAGAAAGTCATCCAAATTTGTTTTAGAGAGTGTGTATCATGGAGAATCTACCCCACTCCCAGAGACACTTTTCAAACATTTACTCTCTTTGTTCTTAAAGAAATAACTTTATTTTCTTCCTCACTAAAATGTCAGGTTCTAGCTACATTTCCTATCTCTTTTTTCCTAATACATATAATAGCCTCTTCACTCAAATTTCCTCTTTTTGTATTTGCAGTTCTGCAAAATTGTTGTTACACCCTTTAGTGTCCATGCTCAGGAAATGAGTTGACTAAACTTTTATTTTATTTGCTCATTATTTCACAATTTTCCAATTCAAGCATTTCCTAAGGCCTTTCTAATTGATCAAACTCACCACACTGGTTGCTTTACAGGATGAGTAGGTAGCTTCTGATGCAAAAATTTACAGTCTGATATGTTTAACTAGAATTAGAAAAAAATAATAGTTGTTTGTTTCCTGGGAGAGAAAATGAAAAATAACAAACAGCTACATTAATTTGACTATGGTTTAGTGTGTTTATAAGGAATGACATAGGCAATGGAATTACTCCATGGAACAATATTCTCTTTGAATATATATAAACAATTCACTGATTTCTCCAAATCAGGTGAGATTTTGAAAGGCATGCAGCCACACTCCTTGAAGCTAGTTCTGAAAGTGTAATCAACTTTGATTTACCTGAAGATAATAGTAAAACTCACTAGTTTCAAATTAGGGCAAATAAAAAGGAATTTCTCCTGAAAAGAAAAATACTATCTATATTATTGTATGTGGTTTTGGTGAGGACTTAGAGAATACAGCTGCATGTCTCAAAACACTGTCCCCATAAGATAAGCCACCACGACACAACTTGAGATAAGGGCAGACAGCAATAGGAAGATGCTCATGCCAGGCCTGGTGAGACAGATCTGGGTAACACATCCAGACAAACTTCCCACCACGGCAAGCTGTGGGACAGGCAGCAAGTGCTTATACACAGGCCATCTCATGTTATGGGAACAGCACCTACACCCTGTGAATAGCCAGGACCCAGACAGTACAGAAGTGGTAGCCCCAGAAGAGCTACTCGGGGACATCCCCCACTGAAGGCCAGTGTGAAGAAGGACCAGTGGGACACTGCAGGAATCCACATGGGGTGATATTTATTACTTCTCTCTCACTCTCTCTAACCTCCTCTCGCCCCCCATTTCTTTTAATCTTAAATAAAGTTACAAAACATTTACTCTTAAATAAAATGTGTACTATTGACTTTGGCATGTGGTCTCATTTGCATCTTAATTCAGGCAGAGGTATCCATTATAATCAGTTCTTAATATGTTTTCATAAAGGTAAAAGTGTTGGTGACTCTGTAACTAACTTTCATGCTTGATATGTCTTTGAGTGTGTTTTAAAGTTGACCAGGCAGACAGTGCCCCAACCTAATGCTATCTTGGTCTTCAATGCTGAGGAGTAATAGGAAGACAGTGCAGTAGCAGTTTTAGTACCTGCCTTTTCTTTCATGAGGAAATTTGGCTAAAAAGGCTTTACTGGCTTGAGAGTAAAAGGAACTTCTACTGTGAGAGTACAGTTAAGATGATAACTGCAATCCATGTACATTCATTGTTAAAAGGTTTTCAACATTATAAACCATTTTGGAACATCTAAGAGGGATAAAAAACATGAGGACCAGTAACAAACATATATATTTACAGATTGGAAATGGGAGAAAGAGTTAGAAAAAGGTCAAATATGGAGAAAAACAATTAAACCAAAGCATGTTCAACTGGTTCATTAAAGCATAATAAGCAATTAAAAAGCTTGTATTTATTTAGTGCTGTGAGAATAATTTGAGTATAAGCCTTGTTAACTTCAGTTGTCCAAATCAAGGAGGATCTGTCAAGGAGGTTCTCATCAATCTTGTATAATGACTACAGAAGCATTTAGCTGATCTGAGAGGCACAGCTGGATTTTCATCCAACCCTTTCATTTGGAAGCTCTAATTTAACACTTAGAGGAAAACTCCTGTGTTGCTCTGTCAAACTTTGTCTGGATAAACATTTTTTTTTAAGAAGAATTCTCTTGGTAAATAAAATTTCAAAGTAAAACGTGTTACTAAAGGTATATCTGTGCAAGTTGCATTAATTTTGTAGTAGGGAAGGATACACCCCACAGAGATGGTTTCACCAGACCACCCAGATAACTCAGCCTTGCAATGATACAGAATAAGACTGAGATTAGACTATATCTCATGAAAAAGAGTAGGAATATTAAGTTTACCATCAAGACTGACAGAAGAGTAACAAAATGCCACAGAACAATGTGAAGAATACTGACAAAGATCCTGAAAACAGAAAGTATTGGGATATTCACAGCATGAAATCAAAGAAGGGAGGAACACAGAGATGCAGATCTTAAGTGTCTGCATACAAATTATAAGTGCAAGATACATGGAAGATATAAAAGAAAATTAAAATGGAATAATATCCATAATTAGAGCAGGAATGTAATCTGGTTCAGGAAATATGGGAAAATAGGGAGTTTATAAAATATTAGGAAAATAAGGGAGAACAATGCCTAGATACATTTAAAGTCCCTCAGTAAAAGAAACAGAATGTCATTTAAATATCTA
The DNA here is from genome assembly GCA_013399875.1 of Gymnorhina tibicen. Classification (NCBI taxonomy): domain Eukaryota; kingdom Metazoa; phylum Chordata; class Aves; order Passeriformes; family Artamidae; genus Gymnorhina; species Gymnorhina tibicen. The sequence goes on from VXAZ01000546.1 coordinate 1,180,419, forward strand.
TAAGATACTATAGAACTTGAAAGGTAAGGAAGAGGAAGAAGATTTTGGTTTTGGTTTTAGGTTTGGTTTGGTTTTGTGGTTTTATTTTTTTGTATGAAAAGATCCCCAAATTTTAATTATATCATTCATGGGATTTGTAGCTCACTGGAAATTTGAGCAGCCTGAGTATATGTTGAGAAGGGAATGCAGTTGGACCCTGACTGTAAGTTGTATTGATGAACATATTTTGATACAGGCAATAGAGAAAACAACAAGAAAGGAGGACTTTTAAATTCAATTCTAAGGAGTTAGTTCAGAAGTGCACAGAGAAGTCTGGAAACAACTAACTAGGCAGCAGTTCTGCAGAAGGGTTTAAGAGTTATAAAAGGAGTCAGAGGTTGAACGTGTGTTAATAACACATTGCCCTTCAAGAAAAAACTCAAAACCTGTCTTGCAGTGGATGCCTGCTAATACACTTACCTGCAAAACAAGGGAAGGATTTGTCTCTTCCTCTCTGCATCAGGCAGGCTCTTCTGTCCTTGGCACTGGGCAGTCTTCAGTTTCTGTGTGTTTGGCATGGACCTTGTACGCTGTGGAAATGTGGAAGAAACACAAATTGAATTCACATACTTTAGGTCCAAAAGAAAAGAAAGGGAGGGCAAGGAAGAAAGATGACGGCTATCTTTGATGGTTCATGATTTTAAAAAAAAAAGTATTAAACAGTTTTCCATGTCAGAGAGGCTAGCACAGGAAGTAACAGAATAGAATTGGAGAAAATCAGGCCTTGGCATTAGTTAAACCCTCCTACTGATAATGATCATCAGCAATAGGGAGAAGAGGATCTAAAAGGGTGACTGAGTTCCCGTTCCTTGAAGATCTTTTAGAATAGGCTAGCCATATTAGCTACCAAGGATAACAGATATATAATATTTGAGAAGAGATGAAATAACTGATTTGTTGAGATTCTCTCCAGTTCTGACTCTAGATTTGCTTATTCCTAACTTTGAAGGTAGTAATTTCCAGGAAATTAGATTGATAAAAACAGGACAAAATGAGTTCTACATAAAAATCAATAGAGAAACATGGTCCAGGAAAACTGCTTATTTTCTTCAGCTGCAATGAAATACATTTTTCTAGTTAACTAAACTTCCAACAATATTTCTAGTACTGGTACTATCTTTCTAATATTTAATGATTCCAAGGGTAGCATGTTCATACCTATGCAAAAGAAATGCTTCACACTTAGTGCAGTATCTCCCGTGAGATTTGTAGCATCTTATATTTTCCATTAATTTTATTCACACACTTCTTTCAATGTGGTTTTCCCCTTCCAAAGCCTAGTGGGCAGTCTCCATTTTTCTTCTGGGTACTCATTTAATATCTGTAAAATTATTGGTGGGATGTAAAAAATGTTCATCTTGATATCATATAATAAAATTAGGGAACATTAGTTAATTGTATTTTCCTTTGCCTGAGGAAGAAGAATTTGGTTCATTTAGTTATACCACACTTGACGTCACCTGTATTGTCATAGTCAAAAATGGATGTTAGAGAGGAGATCATGGAGGCTAATGTTTTTTTAGGTTAGGATAGACTAGGAAATAATCTTTATATGCAACAAAATATTTTAAACATTAAACTTTTCTGAATTTTCCTATTCCTCATCAGCCAAAGTATTCTCATATTTCTTTGAATTTTTAATCTGTTTCTTCCACTTGAAAAAACATGCCTTCATCAGAATAGAGTGGTGGAAGAGTGTTTACTAGACATATAGAATATAGAGATGTAGGTCCTGCCATACCTGCTCTTTGTTTCCTACCTGTGTCCTGATCAAAAGTTATCCTGTTGTCCAGAAGTGATTTTTTTTCTCAATCTTTTTTTAGGAGGAGGTGACCAGTAATTATTTTAAAAATAATAAAAAATTAATGAATTATAAATAATTTATAACAATTTGATATATCAGCAGACAATAGAGGAGACATGCTTCCAAGAGTGCATCCATGTTTATGTCAAAAGTAAGAATATAGTTCATGCTCAGTCAAAATGTGAAAGGAGTAAGGTCAGGATAAGTCTTTTCCTTATAGTTGTCTCTGCTGGCTTTTAAAAAATTTTATTAAGCTACATCAAGTTTTGGTTGTTTATAGCTGTTGCATATTTATAAGTTCCTGGCTAGAATGTAAAAGTATAAATTCTCAGACAGGTCATCCAAGAAATAGCACATTTTTCTCTCTTTTTTTTCACATACAAAAATAAAATTCAAACTACAGTATTTAAAAACAAATCTCAATTGCCAGAACAAGATGATAGTTTCGGTACTGCAAAGAAAACCTAAAAAAGTAAAAAACAAAACCCAAGTCCATACCTTTCCTTTTTCATTATTCAGTCTTCATTAGAATACCACGTATATCCAGACCATTTTCACCATATGTTGTCTGACCATATCTTGTCTTTTGTCATGTTGGACCTTCCAGTGACTTTTCCAGTGACAGTTGAAATACATGGGCTTAGGCTTCTTCCAGGAGAGCTGTATTGTTATAATTTTGTATGGCTGACATAAATATTTTTGATGGAATGAGTTATAGGAGCAATAGGCATTGCAATATCTTACTGAAGTATATAAAAGTTAAAATAAAACATGCCAAGTTTTCTGGCCTCTTCTGCCTATACAGAGGCACTGAAAAGGCATCTGCCAAGGAGCATCACATCCTTGGTTACTAGCAAATATTTTTATTGGTATGTAAGTCATGTTAGAACTTCTGCTTTTACACTTTATGATGAGGTGATACGTAACTACAGCAGCACATATTCAGCGTGAGAGGAGCTCGTTCTGGAAAGCAGTGTTCTCCAGAAGGTTTTAAACATTGTTGTAGCAAATGCAGCAACCAGTGAAACGACAGCACAGAGCAATTTAGACAGATGACATTTCATACCAATACTCTGTTTAATATGAAACATAATAGTGTTCTAGGAAATTTATAAGGCTCTGCAGTACTTTTTATCAAAACTTTCGGGTTAAGAGATTCTGCTGCCATACCTTCTTTGTATAGACTGTAAAACTAATGGATGGGATAGGAGTCCTGCTAAAATTTAGTTTAAAATAGTGAGACCCCAGGCCCGGGGATCCCACATTTGGATGTTCCCTGACCTCAGTAGCTTGCAGAAGTATTTTCTGTGTAGCCGACATTCCTAGTAGAAATCTCCTGTTCAAACGATTGAGGAAAAAAATCTTGAAGGAATAAGCTGCTCTCCTCTTCATCTCTTACTTGCAAGGGAAGGAATGCAATTTAATTGTAAAACGTATCTTTAAAGCAAATATTTTGCAATGTCACAATGCATTTTTAAGACATACTTTCAAATTGAGACTGTTTAAAGGTTCCTACACACAAGAATGTTACCTGAGTGATAGATTTCCTATACTGAAAGGTTTTTTCATGTAAATTGCTCGGTAATTACATTTCAAAACTACATTGATTTCTTATATGTCAATACTTATTAGAGATTAAATGTCCAATTCCTGTCAGGTAGGTGAGCATTTAAAGTTGGAGCTCTTGTGAGAGATTGTTTTTTCAGTAAGGCTTGGTTTTGGGATACTTTCTACTTCTTTTAAAAAGCTCTTTTTATCTTATGTCTCCCTTTGGCTAGTGGATCTCTTTTTTCTTCATTTTCACTCCTCCACAGTGCTTTTTAGAAATGATTCAGTGAAGCAGCACTGGCCCCTTTGTACAAAATTCCCGGTGTACATTGAGAATTTATTTTACTTGTGCTATGTGTTATAATTACAAGTTCCAATCAAAGTACATCTTTTGAGTTACAAGTTTGTGTCATTGCTTTAGTAGAAATGCAAATGTTATGTATTTAACATGCAAATGAAGTGAAATAAATATAATGCATGAAGTCTGTATTCCATCTCAGAAGTAATTGTAATGTGTAATAAGGGTTCGGCAGCCAGGTTTGACAAGAGAGAAGGCACAACAATTTTTATTTACTGCAAGAGCACTCATCTCTGTCTGACCTCTCCTGGTTCTGGTGACATTTAATGTAAATTTGGCACTCTGATTTCTATATGTGATGGCAGGCATAGCTGTATTACTTTTGCTTTATTTCACTGGCTTAGTCACAATCATTTTTACAACTTGATGCTTCTGCATATAGTAGTGAGTGTCTGTGTTTATCAACTACAGAATGGTTATAAGTCAGAACAAATGTGTACTGTCTACCAGATGATGCTTTGTGAAAGTGCTAGAAATAGGATATTACTAAAATAATTCTTTATTTGGTATATGTCTGAGCTTCTGGCACATCAGAAATTAGCTAAGGGTTCTACTGGGATGACTATGCTCAAGAGGTACCAAAGGAGTCGTCCTCCAGGACTGACTACTGAAACTCACTTGGCCTACTGGCCACCAAATACACTGTGGCAATGGTTTCTGTAATTTGCCTTGCCTTCTGGAAAAAATATTTTCCTTTTCTTCATTTTACACCTGATGTGAGCAATTTTATCGCTGAATGATTGCCCCCATTCACTTTCTTAAAGACAGTTTTTAAAAATTATTTTTACAGAATTTCATCAAAACCTTCTTTACCTTCTTTTTCCTTTTTTTCTTTTTATTATTTTTTTCTAAATGTCAGAGTCCAAGTTTGTTTTGTGTGATAAAGTATTGCAAACTTCTCATCATCCTTTCAAGATTTCTGCATCAAAAGATGGGAAAATATTCACACATTACTTAAAACACAAAATTATCTGGAATGCATACCAGCATGATTGTACTAATTTGATGCAACCTCTGCAGTCTACATGACTTGTGATGTAGTACAGCTGAGCTTATTAATTACTGACTAGTTAAATATTGCAGGGATCTTTTTGTAAGCAAGTGAAATAAAGCATTGCCACTGTGCTTGCATAGAGGTTTCTTCAAGGTTTCATCCGTAAATGAACCTAGGAACTGCATTACTTGTTTGGGGGTTTTTGTAACTATAGTCTGTCCTTTACTGCAAGTTTAAGTTCAAATTAATCTGAAGTTAATTGAAAATAAAATTAAATTCTATTCAGATGTGCTTTAAATTTTGTTTTAAATGTTTTGGTTTGTGTTTTTTTTCATTTTCAGTGCTGTTCTATTTCAGCCTTGCTCTGTCAGAAACCTCTTTCAGGATAATTGATAGGCTGTAGACCACATCACTACCTCTGCCAACTTAGTTGAAAAGGTTCTGGTACCTAATCAAAGCTAAGTTTCACTGTCCAGTATCAGTGAATATGGACATATCTATGGACATATATCTTTCTTTGGTACCTGATATGGTTTAAAATAAATCACCAGGAGTAGGGAAAAGAAATAGGTCATAAAAATTGAGAAAGTAATACTTATCTAATAAAGACTCTGTGAAATCTAAGTTATATGTGTTACAAACATATGGAACAACAAAAAAAAGAATAGCTGAAATTCCCATAATCCAAAAGACAGTCAGAATAAAGGGAATGGTCATTTTATAATGGTGTGAGTAATAAATGGCCTATTGTGTATATTTATTTGTTAGGAATAAACTCTTAAAAGCAATCTGCCGTTTCACAGGAGGCAAGTGAAACTATTTCATTATCGCAGTAATGTAATTAGAAATCTCATAAGCAATCAAGCAGCCAAATTTTGCACCAGCTGTAAGCAACTAAAACAAAAAGTGACAAGTGGACCAGCAAGTAATGAATTACAATAACCCAGATGAGAAATAAAAGACAAACGTATGAGTGTCTTGGCATCCCCAGGAGAAGTAATGTCTATAGGCTGGAAATGATCCTGAGACAGTAATAAAATGGCTTTGTAACATCATTAATATAGAAAACAAAATCACAACGTGGAATAAAACTTAATTTTTTGTGAGAGCTGAGACTTTTGGGGATTATATGGGTGTCAGAGAGAAAAATCTAGAACCTGGAAATGAAGTATATAATCTCCGTGGTTTGTAAACCTGATGAGTAGGTTTTTTTGCTTCTACCTACATGTGGGATAAGAATGTGGAATAATATCCAAACCTCCATATGACAGTCCTGTTTGTAGAACATCGAGTTAGGTATTCAGGGCCCCTAACCTCAGCTATATGCAATGTAGTCTGGATTGCAGTGTGTAGCTTTGATGGAAGCAGATACCAACTTCGGGATGATTGAAACTAAATGAGATAAAGCCCATCCAGAGAATCTCAGGGAGCAAGTAATAAATTTGTGTACTACTTTGGCATATCAGAAGCTGAAGTTAATCAGTCCAACAACAAAGTAAAAGTGAGTAATCTGCATATGAAAGCAAAAGAATAGTAATTTCTGAAAACATAATTTCTTTAAAATATCCCTTTTGTACCTGAAATTGGTCCTGCAGGGCAATTATGACAGACTGTCCCAAATATGGGTGGATGAGTACCACTATCTGATTATTTTTTTAATTAAAATATCTGTCAACAGCCACTCTTGGCAAACATGTTTAGGAAATTTCTATTTTCCATTGACTTCACAGGTCAAGTCCTGACCTTCCTGTGGGAAAAAAAAATTGTTCAGACATACAAAGCTTGAACGATATTAGTGTTTCAGTTTTCAAAGGAATTCGGGAGAATACACAAGCAAATTCATCGAACTGCAAGCCCTGAAAATGCAAAAGGAGCCTGAATTTCTGAGCATCTTTGAGCGTATCTCTTGAGTGTTTATAATGCAGATAAGGAGCCCAGTGTGAGATGTGCAACAATAACTCTGCATTGCTCAATTTTCCTGAATGTCTGACAAGTATGTGTGGCTCTCTCTATACATTTATGTGCATGTGTCTGCAATGCTTGGTCTAACATACTGTAAATGTTAATGGATAAAGGAGAATGCACTAACTGTAGCTAGCAGCTGCTTTGTTGATTTGTTAATACAGATCATACATTATAAGGAATAGCATCTGTAATGAGGAAAAACAAAAATACAAAGACATATAGATTGGGAGGTGGGAGACCAATGAAAATGACACAAAAAGTGCCCTAGGCAACATGAAGCTCAAGAAGTACTAAATACTTAATCAAGCTTTAATGTATATGTCCTCTGATTCAGCCTTCCCATGTTGCTCCTTTGGCTTAAGCTCAAATTTTTTCTTTTTTTTTTCCTGGTTGTAGCACATGTTGATTTGGAACTGGTAGGCTTTCAAAAGAGCCTTCATTTTCTAGGGTATAATCTTAGTTTCAAGGAGATAAATATTGTGGTAAGTTGTTAAGAATAAGTGTCATTTGGAAGGGATAAAAGTGTTACAGGGAGGACATTTTTCAAGAATGGAAATGATTCTGCACGACATCACTTTGACATCCTCTAGCAAGAGAGGAACAACAGTGCTGGGATGACATTCAAGTAAGCCACAGTAAGCCACATCTTAAAAGGCCAGACATTTTAGATGAGAAACTTCTTCCTTTTGTGGAAGTGCTGGGCTTCTTCCGTGACTTCAGGCTTGTCACCCTCTCCTATGGAGGTGTGAAATAACATAAATAGATTTTCTATTGCTGCATTGCCACAAAGGTTAGTTTTAGTTTTCCATTTAATTCACAGTGACTGAAATTCATTCTTTCAGAGACAGGAAGCATAGACTTGCATTGCTTAAAACCTTGATATGAGGGTGATTTGCACTCAGGCTGCTGATCAAAGGGAGATGTCCACATGTTGTTAATACATAACGACAGAGTTCTTAATGATGTATATTTTCTATGGTTGATCCAGGATTTCTTCCATGGATCCAAATCTCAGCATGCACTCTTTTCTTCAAATTCTGTCTTCCAGTAGTCCCAACAGGATGAATATGTTAATCTAAACCTCTAAATATTTTTAGTCTTGAAAATGACTGACCTATATACTATGTGCTTTATTTGTATTTAAGTGAATATGATAGTATATGTATATATATGTATATGTATATGTATATGTATATGTATATGTATATGTATATGTATATGTATATTTATAGTGTCTGTCCATATATTATTTGGGCCTACTGAAAATGTAGATTTATACATACTAGTTTGAGTTATGTTGTATTCACACCAACTGATTCCATGCTGTTGAACTGGTCTAAAGATTCAGTCTGCAATTCCCCTTGCCTACCCTTCCCCATACTGATATTGGAAAATAGGAACACTGAGGTGTGGCCTAGAATTGCTTTTCACCCAGGGCTGACGGTGGTGTCCATTTCCATGATGGGGGAAAAAATAATTTTGAAGTTAACCTGTTTTGTCATTCATGTCTTTAAATGTCTCTTGCTAGCTTCCCAAGAATAAACTTGTTACATAACATATTTTAATAAGTCAGTTAAGTAACTATAAATGAAGCTCTGACTATAGCTCTGGGCTGTAGTTCAAAGCAGCTGGTTTGCAAGTCCTGTTTGAGAGACAAAACCAGTAGAAACCATGTAGAGGGGAACCTGTCATCTATAATGTATATTAAAAAATAATAAATTCAATTAAAATAAGGTGATATCAGATCTGTTTAATCTCAGGAATTCTTGACTTGTTTAAAAGTTTAAGACACACATACTAAATGTTCTTTTAAAAGGTGTGTCATTACTGAATGATTTTCATTTTCTGACATTAATTGATCCAGACTAACTGCCTTCTGCCAAACTTCAGTTTGAGAGATAGTGCCTTGTTTATTTATTAATTTACTACAAAACATCAAAAATGCCCAGTGAGTTACTGAAATCAATGACCAATCACATCCAATCCTAGATTATGAAGTTGATTTTATTCCCCTTCCTTCCTCCTCTCTCACCTACTTTTATTTAATTTCTTGAGTGAGCCGCAGTGTGGGGATTGCCTGGAACATCTCTGTATGAACACACATAAAGTGTTCCCACCTTTCAATGCATCCTCTGATCTCAGCTACAGAATCAAATGTTTCAGACATACCCAGGACAACATCTTGGGAAACAACAGGCAGAATGCCAGTACCATATATGCCATTCTGCTTTAATACCTTGCTTTTAAGAAGAAAAAACCTCATCAGTTCATCTTCAAAGCTAAAAGGCTACTTATCACATTCCCCCAAAAAGTTTTTTAATCTATTTTTTAAGACCTTAAGATAGAGGATTATTTCAAAACTGCTGATAAAGAGGTAGTGAACACACAATATGAAGATTTTTATTGGTATACATGGTATCTACAAATCACCTCCTAGGTCTCCCAGACTACTTATATCAGATGAATGAAAAATGGAGAAATTAAAGGGTTAAAATAAGATGACTGTGACAGATTTTCAGTCATGCATCCATCTGACTATTTAATGATAATCCAAGTCACTGAACTGAATTCTCACTGCTAAATTTTTGAATATTCTAAGTGATGATACAATTGACTGATAATAGAGTAAGTCAGACAGAAAAGCAGAAGAAAGCCTTTATATCAGGATTTAGCTTGATTGGGACCAGGTACTTCATCTTTTTGGATCTATTACTGAAAAATTGTGAATCATGCTTCTAACTAATACAGAACCCATACCTATATACAGTTCAAATATGCATGAAATGACTTATTTAAACAGATAAAGATAAGAAGAATAGATGAAAATGATGGAAGAGAGGGAAAAGGTTGTCATGGTTTACAGATAAATAACCAATAGAGCATTTAAGTGCTAAAGATAGCTGTTTTAGAAAAACTGTATCATAAAGTACAAGTTTTGTAATTGAATTTTGAGCATGATAAAAGTCTTAATACATGACTATTAGATGATCCACAGCAGGAATATATATAGAAGAATTTCTTATGTCAATGAATCTTGTCTTTTATTGCAAGAATAACATACTCCTTAATTTAGGATGATCATGAATCATTTTTAAAGGTGGCTAGTTTTTTGCCTTGTCCCCTTGAAAGGCTGTTTCAAGATCTTGCTTCTTTGATAATTAGAAATTTCCTTGCAATGTTTTCTGTTGGAAGAAAATGTAAAAATAAAAAAACCTTCAGATAGATGTGTAGATTAACCTAGAATACAGCAATGCAACATTTGCTTCTTTTTTTGGGTGAAATAGGAAGAAAAGTTTTCAAAATATTTCTCTGATGCTTAGACTTTCAGATGCAGTAGCACAAAATGAACCCATTGAACAGAATATGACATGGTCAAACCTGAAAAAGTCAATTCAGCATTCTGACCTGTGAAACTAAATGGAATTAAGGTGAACTTCAGTGGCAAGATGCTGGATGTGAAAGTTTGAAATACTTTTTCCATGACTACCTAATGTAAAAGGCAAATCTAAAATCAGTAAATGTTTTGTATTGATCAATAAAATTTGCTTATGAGTACTCAGAAGCGGTTTCATTTGAAATGAAACCAGTAAGCCTTACAGCTGAGATATTCACCTGCAAACACTTAATCTTACGTATGTATGACAGAGAGGGTCCACCGCACATCTGACACAGATGGCATGGCATAATATATAAATAAAAACTCGTGTCCAAGTAGATTTATTTATGTGGCACCCAACGTGTGCAGAGAACAGAGCAGCAAGCTCAGTGCCCATCAGTATCCTGATACACAACTCGTACATTTCATCACTGAGCCTCTGACTGACTAAGAACATTAACAGCCTACCAAGTCATGTCCTAGCATGTCTTCTTATTGTCTGCATATGCAGTAAATTTTATTTTAAAAATACCTTCTATTCGAAAAACAATGATATAACACTTTATAGAGGAAAAGCTGTGACATGAACTTCACTGTACACTTATCTGTGGCTGTGACCCGGAGCTTTTGCAGGCATATGCACAGGTTTATTACAGTATAGGTCTTAGTTCCTATTGTGCATTTTCTATCAGTGTTCTTTTTAGAGAAAGAAATGCTTTCAAAAAAACTACTTTTTTATTAAATATATGTATTGTGTACAGAAAAACCTGCAATCTTTTTTGTGCCAGAAATTCAAATACACAAACATAGCACTTTGTTCATGTGACATAATTGCAGTAATTTTTCGGACACTTTGTTCGTGCTTCGGACCTCCATATCTACACAACTCTGATAACAGACCTGATGCAGATGTTATTTACTCATTTCAGCAACCTATTAAGGAAAAAAAATCCTGGTCCATCATTGCAGCAATAATGCTACTAGGGAGTTTCAGCAGGGAAGTGTAAGCAAAATGAGACACCCAAAACTCTACCTTAAGGGCAAAAAGCAGCATTTCTAATTTTAGGACAGATTGGTGTTTAGCTGAAAAACTCCTCTTTCCTTGTATTTTTTTATTTAACTAAGAATGAAAATGATCCATTGATGCTGTAGAAAGAATGGAAAAAGGAATCATTTCTTAAATATACGAGTTAAAATTTTACTGCTCATGTAAGTTAAAAAACCTGGTTTTGTACAGTCTAAGACAAAATTTATTAGCCTAAAGACTGTGTTTTATTTTCCACCAGGTCTAGTGATACCTCTGAGAAATGGTGATACCTATTTCTCAAAAAGTTTCCAAGAGTGACAAGGGATTGTTTGTCTGCACTGTTTGTTAGCACCCCTTTTTTTTGGTTTTGGTTCAGCATTGGTCTTGCATCAAGGCAAGCACTGACTGTGCAGATTGCTAGTGAAGAACAGAAAATAGCTGCATTGCTGACACCAGCATCCTCCTTCAAGGAGGACCTTTCAGGAGCAAGACCAATGGCTTTAAAATACAAAGTTTTGGATCTTTAGAGAACAAACGAGTAAGTTTAAATGTTCTGCTCAGGTAAGTCAGGGTATGAAATGGATCACCAACAATGGAGACTGCATTTGTCTATCTTAATTATGGTTTTTAAATGCATCCTCTTTCACAGCCTTATTTTTCACAAATTTTCAAATTTGTAAGAATTGATAAGTTATCAGCCTTCAGCAAACCACCAATGCATTCATGTCTCTCTCAATTATACATAATTTCTTCTTGCTGAATCCCCTGTGTTTTATTTGAGACTTGCTTTATTTATTGTGAGCCAATAATGCATTGAATTGTGTGTGCACTGGCATATTATCTTGTTGAACCATCCAATTAAATATGATAATGTTGAACATACTGACATAGTTAAACACTCAGGTGAACGAGCAATTCACTGTGAAGTGCAGAAATATTTAAAGTCGTCTGTGTGCCTTCAAGCAATCTGTTTTACGTAAAAGAACACTCCAGGAGTTGGAGAATGATATAGGTCTGAAAAGAAAAAAAATATTGAAACTTCCAAAGCATAGACTTCATGGCTGACAACCGTGGCTTTTTAGAAGACTGAAACCCCAAATAAAGTACAAAAGTGAAGCACTCTACTTTATTGGGTGAGTAATAGACACAAAAGTAAGGCGTTACATTGTGTTCAAAATCATAACATGGAATAGCAGCATTATTTTGGCCTATGGATATTTTCATTCTGGAGTAAAGTTACACTATATCTATCTGACATGAACCTGTATTTCTGGGAATACCCGACTGCAGAGGTTTTCTGTGAGATTATGTAAAATCAATATGTCCCGAGGTGAAACTTTTGCATCTAAACCAATATAATTGTCCATTGAAGAATCTACCTGTGAAACTTAATGAGAAACTAGTGTTTCATGCTCAGTACATGGAGTTTCAAAAGCCTCTAACTAAATCACATCAAAACCAATTTTCTCCAGAACACTCAAAAGCACTTCTCCTTAGTGCTGTTTTCCTGCCAAATTTAAACTTTCATCCCCCAGCTGTTTTGGCTGCAGAGTGATTATAAAAAAGTGTCATGGTAATTGTTTACTGTCAAGAGTGTCTTTTCTCAGTTTTTACATGCTTGAAAAGCCTTAACTTTTTCCTCCTTCAAACTTCAGAAAAGAATCAAAGAAAACTACAGGCAAAGTGAAACAAATTAAAAAAAAAATCCTGAAAAAAACCACATTGGCCAAAAGTTGAAGTTTGAAAACTTCAGTCTGAGTTGAAAGGTTCAAGAATTACTGAACACTGATGTCATCAGGTTAGAATACAAGCCATTATTCAATTTGATACTCAGCTATTACTTCTATTGCTATTGATTATTTTACTACTGGAGGAGTGCTGGATGGAATTCAATTGACAGATGGTCACTAGGTATTCCAGGTGGAATGAAACCAAAACCACTGGCTCACTGGCTCCCTTTTTTTTTTAACAAATTGTAAGGTATCCCAAAGAGCCTAAAAACCCCCCATTTAAAAATGGGACATAGGTTTCACTTTCACTTAAAACTGTGAGAAAAAAAAATCAGTTAAATCTAAAAAAGGATTTACTTAATGGTGCGAGGTCCATGATTACTTTATGACTTCTCTGAGAAGCAAAAGAAATCCGTAGTTTTAACATAAAATATGAAAGGAAACGTGATGTTTATAACTACATTTTGTTGAAATGCTTTATCCAAGTCTCATTTTCAAAATGAAACCTCCAGTGAGGTAGGAGCCTATTCAAATAACATCAGCCAAGATGAAAGCATTGAGTTATTACTTGTCTGTTTGCCATATCATGTCACTTTTTCTCTAGAGGACATTATCCAGCTTACATATACCTTACATATAGGGCAAGATATCTTCATGTTCATCCAGAATTTCAAGGGAAACTCAAAAAAGAGAAACAATTTAGTTTTAGCACACAGTTTCCAACACTTTAAAAGTAGATTAATTTATTTTCCAAACCTTTTTGTGTGTGTAATGGAAAACAACATTTCTGCTACTATAACACAATCCATTTTTTGACTATTTGGCCATATATTAACATTTCTCTGACACTGAAGACCTTTTTCCACTCCTTATTCAACAGTCCTTCTTCTTGTCCAATCTTTTTTAGTTATGCAAAACCTGGAAGGAACCTGGGGCTAAGCATCTGCATATGCTTCAGTCTGAAGGTTTTACTAATCTCCAGGAATATGCTGACATCATTCACTTCAGATATAACCCCTGCATAAGTATGATGGAAAAAGGTTTCACATAAATACAGGCTGAAGAGAGAAAACAAGTTTTCAAAGAATCTTGGGAAGAGGATGATTTCTGGAGGTGCTGACAGGGAAAAAAAAAACAAGTTTACTGAAATATTGCATAACTAAATGATTTCTACAACAGAGATCATGTCAACAAAACTGTGCTTGTAAAATTAAAAGCTATTTCAATTCATGTTCACTTAACTAAGATTATGCAAAATGTAGCATTAAAGCCCTTTGTATTGTGGTTTATAATTTATAATATCATAATGCCCAGGAGTCCTAATCACATAGCAGAACACCATTGTGCATCCTGTTGTGAAGCCAGGGAAAGAAACTGTGTTTTAACAGTGCCTCTGCTAAGTGTATGTTCTTGAAGTATGGATAGATATTAACCAGTTAAAGCACTCCAACTTTTAGGAGTGGTGTGTTAGGCAATCACCTCACACAGGAACCTAGGAATTACTATATTCAGCCAAACCAAGAGTACACTAGTTTGTTTCAGCACTACATGCCCTAAAACATGTTAAAAGAAGGAGAAAAAAAGCCCTCCAAATTTAAGAAATTAATTGCTCTGCATCTTTCCTTTATAATCATATTATTTCCATATTTACTTCATCTGACATTGTGCAAATACTTTGACATTAGCACATTCAGTTCTGTGCTGTTATTTTATCTATTGTTGCTATTTTTTTTTTTAATTTGTTTACATGCATAACATTCAAGCCTAATGTCTTTGGCATCAGTGCCTGCTAGCACTCAGGCTAACCACATATCCTAGGAAAGGGTTGAACCGGATATGCAGATGAATTAATAAGAGCCACAGAGAGAAATTTAATTGATGGGCCTTAATTTCATTAGTTTACCACTGAAGGAAGGGCATAATAAGCTACAACTAATGGCAGTATGCCAGGTATTAGTTTGGCGTCCCGTGCCAAGTTGGAAGTTCCTACCTTGGTAGATCTGTGATCAGTCTCTGTGAGCTACCCCTTTAGCTTTCAGCTTAAATTTGCATTCTTGTGCCAGCTTCTCATAGAAGAGGGTTGCCACTCATGGATTCCAGATTTTCATTTTTCCATTCCACGTCAGACCAGCCAGCAGTAATAGCAATTTTTTCTGATCCCTGAATTAATGTTTAGGTAGACTTACAGCATGACGTAAGAGTGAAAGAATGAGACAGAAATTTTATTGTGATTTTTTTTTAATTCCTTAATCCCAAGACTTACGTAACTACTTAAAAATACATCAGCCATTTAGAGCAGTGTGTGCAGTTTTGGGCCCCACAGCACAGTAAAGACATCAAAGTACTGCAGCATTTGCCCCATGCAAAATGTCTGAGGGAGCTTGATTTGTCCGGTGTGGGGAATAGGTGACTTCAGCAGCCTGAGCAGCAGCCCCTGGTGTACCCATGGAGTGGAATAAAGAGTGAGCCAGGTCCTTCACAGCAGCACACTGGTTGGAAGATAAGTGGCAAGAGCCTAAACAAATAAGGGAGGAGATAAGGAAAAGCATTTTCACCATGAAGGCAGTAAAGTAATAAAATAGGCTGCCTGGAGAGCAGCCTCCAAGCTCCATCCTTGGACGTTTTCATGACATGGTGAGACACAGCCAGCCTTAAGCAACCTGGCTTGACATCAGAGCTGGCCCTGCTGTGAGCTGAAGGTTGAGTTAGAAGTCTCCTGAGGTCTCTTCTAAAATGAATTTCCCTGTGGTGCTATGACACTAAATGAGGATGCCTTTGAAGCATGTACCCATGCTATAACAATTCCACTGAAAAGTGGCACAACACAGATCTTACTCAATACTTGAGCCAAAAGAGCCAAACAGCATAGGATAATAATAAAAGGTAGATAATACAGGCTAAAACTTATTACATTACATACATAATTTTATTTCTTTTAATAATGACACTACTTCAGAGAGGAACTGTGCCAAGGATAGGGGCAGGATAGGCAGACACATCTATGTCATATTCCTTCAGAACACTCAGCTGTGCTT
The DNA here is from genome assembly GCA_013399875.1 of Gymnorhina tibicen. Taxonomy (NCBI): domain Eukaryota; kingdom Metazoa; phylum Chordata; class Aves; order Passeriformes; family Artamidae; genus Gymnorhina; species Gymnorhina tibicen. The sequence goes on from VXAZ01000546.1 coordinate 1,196,295, forward strand.
GTAGATACAGCTACTTCTGTAGAGTTAGTTCTGCTGTCTTTGACACAGTGCTTTGACACATTGGTCAGTGTAGGTACACCTGAAAAAAAAGATTTTTGAAGATAAAAAGGTCTACTAGTCACCCAGTGTTCTTTGTATTTCAAGGAGCAAAGTACACAAAAATCTGCATTTTGACCCTCTGAGAAACTGAGATAAATGCTCTTATGCTTCCAAGGCATTTGGACTGTCATGAGAACAATACCATTAGACTTTCAGATAAAAAGTTTGTACGGTATATTTAAATTAAGCATACTGCATTGTAAGTTAAGCAAATACGATGATAGGGGAGTAAGTGCATTCGTTCATAAATAATAACAATAAAAAAAGTACTGGTCTAAGTTAATTTTAAACATAAAATTAAAGAAAGCATTGTCTTTTGGTTTTACTGCCAGCAGCTTATTTTTGGTGCTCTGGAATATTGTATGAAATGTGTTTTCCAGAATGATTATTTGGACTTGATCCTCCTCTTTGGAACTTCAGAAAGAACCATCTTCCTGCCTGATGATGATTAGCACAGAATATAGTTTGCTGCCTGATAAGGAACCATTATTTCACCTTTTCAGGCTGTTTTTCAGTATATTGCAAGCAACTATTGTCTATCAATAAACCAAGGCAGATGTAACATAGAAGAACCCAGAACTAGCTCCAACAGGTATGCAAATATACTTTGATAGGAAACAGTTTTCAGCTTCTTTTGTATTTTTTTTTCACTTCTCTTTTTTCTTTACTCCATGCTGCAGTGTTGGCTCATGGATAGCTAAATGCAAAATGAGACTGACATGTTGGACACATGGATATCAAGGATGTGGTTTCCTTAGCAACAGTAACCACATAAAAGGTCTCAGAACTTACTCATGGGACATTTCAGTTTTTCATAGAAAATGAATACTGGTGGTGAATATGATTGGTTCAATAGTACAGTGAAAGTATCGCAGAACTGTAAAGTAATAAAGTATTAGACTCTTCTATTTTCTGAAACCAGATACCACAAAAGAATATTGTCTTTATACCATGGAGAAGAAAATATCAAGAACATGAGAGGCATTAAATCCAGCAGAATTTTGCTGCTTTGAAAAGTTTGTAATTATTTAGCATAAGTTTTAAAATTACAAATATATGGTCTATGTCAGCAAGAAGTGAAACAGCATCAAAATTTACTTGCAATCAGACTGACTCAGATTAAAGCATAGCACAAAATCTACATATATCTCGAAATTTTGGTCTGGAATTACTTCAGTATTTTGCATCATTTAGCTTTATTCACCCATAAATACAGCAAACAGATCTGCTAAAAACAAAGCTGCTGATAGAACAGTCATGTAGTAGGGGTAAAGAACAGGAGCACAGTTCTGGATTGAGATCTGGCACCGTGAGGAAAATTTGGAAGAAAAGGTATTTTAATTACGTGATGTAACACCAAATAAATTTGCAAATTTCATTGAGAAATTTCACGGCCACAATGAAGAAAGGCAAAAGGATGTGCGATAATTTTTTTTTTTTTTTTCTGGTCTACCACCATGCCCTTCAGTAGCCTGGATTGTCCCATTTCCCACATTGTGCCTAATGTGTATCACAAGAAGATACTGTGACTTCCAGGAAGTCTGGAGAGGGAAGTCAAAAAGACCAGAATTCTTTCTATGTGTTCTTTGACCTTTGATTTTGTTTTTGTGGCAGCAGAACAGACTGAAAAGGAACATGACTAAAATGTTGCCCTTGTTCTGAACAGAAACTTGAATTAGCTTCACTTTGCATTTTCTAAGATCAAGGAGGATATTGCAAGTAGTGTGAAGATGTAGGCCAGGAAAAAATGTACTTTAATCTGGAGATGTCAGGAGATTAATTTATATAAAAAGCATAAATCTGCCAATCACTTGATAAACAGAGCCTTTTAAATATTAGTTTATCTGCAAGAGTGGAAGAACATTTTCAGTACAAAGGCTAAGTCTTGTAGCAATGGATGAGTGGTTCAAAACAAAGGAAACCTTGAACAACTGAGGGGTGAGAAGCAGGTGAAAGCTTTCTTCAAGACTAGAAAGTTTTAAACAACCTGTGGAGTACCCTGTTGAGACGCCAATCTGTTCTTTTTGTCCTCTAAAGGATGTGCTCTTCTCAGCAGCAGTATATTCTGTTTTAGTTCAGCTATTCTCATTTTTTCTAGTCAAATGATTTAAAATACTATCATGGTACTTGTGGAGCAAATATTGTAAATAGTGATAATAACATCTTGCGTAACACTGTTCATACGCTACTTTGTGAAAGGAGTCATTCTCTTTATCTGTATTAACAGATACAGAAAAGCATAGAAGAGGTGACTGTCTCAAGGAGAGCTACAAGCCCAGCTGGAAAGCAAGGACCAGAATCAAGATTTTCAGAGCTTATCTTTTCCTCTGTATCCACTGGCAACTATGGTTCCTAATACACCCAAGAAAATCTGAATATTTCCTTCTTGCCTGACACCTCCTTTCCCATCATGTTTGCAGAGTTTTTGGATTCAGGCCATCCAAAGTTCAGATTTAGAATTACACTCCTGTCAATTATACAGAGAATTTATGTTCTAATTTAGGGCCAGCATCTACTTATTCTGTGCCATGATGTCTACTGCCTTTTTTGGTGGATGCTAACAAAACTTTGCAATAATTAGCATCAGGCAGGTCTTTGGGTAGCTGGAAGATTTTAGAAGTGTCTAGATATGGTATTCTGATAGCTCTGTAGTCTGTAAAAAGATGAAAAATTCCTATGTATTTCTGCTTAGATAATCACAGCAACACCCCTGGCTAAAAATCAAAATCTGTTTAACACATCTAACATAAAAGGGCCAAGACATACCCATAAGAAAATAGGGAATTTACTGGGTTTTTTTCTATGCTCTTCCTATTCTATGTCAAGAAGAC